>CAAKHC010002042.1:89068-104132 GCA_901007825.1 Macroramphosus scolopax | reverse complement strand
GTGCATGAGTTTGTGCTTTTTATCTTTTCAACTTGTTTGCAGTGATTGGCGTGCCTTAAACCCTGGACGTGGGCAGCTATCCAAACTTCCCCCTGTGTGCTCCCCAATCCTATAATTCTGAATAAAACTTGTGATTGACCTTCACCAGACTCTTCCTTGGCGTTTTACCACTGATTGGTCAGCGAACCCTGCGTTACACATGTAGTGTTGTGTGAGGTGGAACAAAGGAGATTCAACACAGGAATTCAAGTTAAGGAAATGTATTAAATAAACAGAACATACAAGAGACCATACTGAATCATTGTTATAGCACAGTAAATGGTGTCTATCATGCTGTCCTCCAGCTGCACGGGTCCCTCTGACCATGCCATGATCCATTTGGTTCCTGCATACAGGCAGAGATTGAACTTCTGTAAGCCTGCTGCTGGCACGTGGAAGAACTTCAGGCCTGCTGGCACTGCACTGACTGGGGGGTGTTCAGGTGTTGCGGCTGGTGAGGAGGCCCACTGAGAGTAAAGAGCCTTGGTCTCAGGGTCCGGTGCCGAAACAGCTGTCCACTCTGGTCGTTGCTCCGCCCCCTTCCAGGCTTGGACTCTGGCCAGGACGGGGTCTTGACTCTGCTCCTGGTGGAGATGGTGGGTGTCGATGGCCTCGAAGTCGCTGCCAGAAGTGCATCCTGCGGGCCTCTGTCACCACCTTCTGGAGGACTACTGATCGTCCTCACACCGGCAATAACCAGACCAGAGACCTAGTCGTGGTTCCGTATGACCTACCTGGTTGATCCTGCCAGTAGCATATGCTTGTCTTAAAGATTAAGCCATGCAAGTCTAAGTACACACGGCCGGTACAGTGAAACTGCGAATGGCTCATTAAACAGGTGATTGTAGACCTCCTGTCTGACACCTCTCTGACTCCCTGACCCTCAGCGCTCTCCTCTCCTCTCCTCTCCTCTCCTCCCTGTACACCAACAGCTGCTCCTCCAGTCTGTCTAACTCCATAAGTTTGTGGTGCTGACGACACCACCTCCTGGCATCACTTTATGGTTGTTTTCAGGCTGGGCTGCCACTTGTGCCAGTGGTGCCCGAGTGTAACCTTACACACCTGAGCGGGGGGCTGCCACTTGTGCCAGTGGTGCCCGGGGTGAGGTGCCTTGCTCAAGAGCACGTCAGCTGTGGAGAAGTGGATGGAGATAGTGCTGGAGCTTCACTACCTCCACCCAAAATAAAAGTTTCTATTAGGGTGCACATCTGAAGGCTATTAGGATACAGTGACTGCTGCACACCCTGACGTGCGTGTGAGGGCCCGTTTCAATGCTGCTCGCAGCGCTAGTTTGATAATAAAATAGTCCTAAAATACTTATCATTTCACTTGCCTCAATCAGGTTTCACTGGAGCGAGAAAAGCTTTTATTTGTGTGTTTTTACATGCTGGTACAAACTTTATTGTCAGCAGGACTTTGTAAGTGTCGTTGTCTTGCACAGCTGTACGACGACAGTGTTATCTTCGAGCTGGCTGTCTCATCTGTTTGTCTTTATGCTACGCTATGCTAATTGTGAAGGTTGTAATTTAGATAATCGGATAATCTCCTTGCATTTCCCTTTCCACTTTTAAAAAGTAACACACTCCTATGCTGACAAATTGGCAATAAAAGCACACTCACTGAATTCTAGTTCTTTCCCAGCCTCACTTGTTGTGGTCTGTCCAGCAGATGTTAGCTCACGTCAGGGGAGCGACGATGCTGTCTGACAGGCGGTCCAGTACATTATGTCAGTCCGTTTTCGGACTTTACTCTCTCCTACTTGACTAATTATAATAAAATAGTTTAACAGTCTCATGTTAAATAAATATTCATGCTTATAAGACTGAAACACTGCTGGAAATAGTCCTTTAATTTGTCTGGGGTCAGGGTCACTGGAGATTTATAATTAAAAGCCATTGAGCAGCGTAAAAAAAACATATCAAAATGACAAGAGGAACTGTAGCCAGCAACATAACAATAACTACTGTTCAGCAGCAGTCAACAAACAGACATGTTAATCATCATTTGCACTTTCATATTTGGATACAAACAGAAACGGAATTGTAAATATGTTAAATGAACCCGTGGGAAGCATCTCGTACTGTGTGTGAAAGTATTAGTGTTGTGTAATGTACTTTATGTGGAGGATGTAGGCTGAGACTTGTTACTGCAGGGAGCTCAGAGATACACGTAACAGCAGGAAGATAAAAAGTGTGTGTGTGTGAGTGAAGGCAAACTGTACTTCTTGCATAAAGGAGACATAATTAAAACGTGTAATTAAAGAAATATTAACAGGACTTTCACACAATTGTGTGACCCCAGTAACAAACATTAGCATCCTTAAATTCACAATATTTGTGTTGAATGTTCGGAAAAACAGGCTATACAGTCTGCATCCTAAAAACTATACACCTGTCCATGCCAGAGTACCTTAGCACCATCTTCTAGGCAGGACTGTTTATGAGTTAAACAATAACAGAATAACTTCTTCTTGTCTCACCTCCGTCCGAAAGCCCCATCTGGACTCTGCTGTTCCTGTTTCCAGCTGTTAAAGACAAAAGAAAGTCCTCTAGGATACCAAAGAGTAAATGTGCCAACTTCTTCCGGGGCTGATTTTGACTCTCTTGAGTAACAGAAACATATTGCTGTTGCAAATGCAGGAGCAGCTGTGTGTGGTCTGATGTCTTTAAATGAAGGACTCCAAACATCTTGAGACACAAATTCATCTCAAAGTGACACAACATGAGCCTGGAAGTCGATCTGATGCGCCATTTGTCATCAATGCTGGAGACACACTGGACGAGGGCTGCCGTTCATGAACTTGATGCACATTCAGTTGGTTTGGGGCCGAGTTGCAGGCGATTTCAGAGGAATGTCCCTGCAACGTATCTAAGGAGGCCTCCATGTTGGAAAAAGATGACTTCCAACTCGGTGTCAAACTGCACGCTGACGAGGAAAGAGTTTCCTTGGCTGGTCTGAAAGAGAACAGGAAGAAACAAATCCTCTTTAAATCATTCATGTAAATGTTCTGCATTCAGGATGTTTTAAGCCGGAGGACGTCCGTATGTCTACATGTGGTATTGTAATGAGTGTATATGAAAGGAACCAATCAATGATTGACTATTAAATAGTAAAAACAACAAGACACGACTGATAACTGAGTCAATAATTGCAACAAAAATAAACTGACCAACGTAGAGCAATAAGGATCTGACAGAGACAACAACTTGATCAATATCAATATCCATTTCATGTCACCAGGATAATCCACTTGCATCAACCCTGCTTTCCAGTTATGAGTACATATATTAAAAACAAACAATAATCCAGGTTTCTGCCAGGTTGAACTCATCTAAACTGAGTGTGACAGTCGGTCGTCTACCTTCACGGTGAGCTGCTGTCTCGGACTCAGGTTGTCGGGCATGGTGATGGTGAACCTTTCCTTCCCGCTGATCTCCAGTGAGTCTGCGCTCTGGCCAGGCAGGAACTGGAGCGGCATGATGCCCATACCCACCAGCTGGTTCTTGTGCAGCTTCTCAAAGCTCTCAGCGATGACCGCACGTACCCCCTGTGGAACGATGAGAAGCAGGTGCATATCAGAACAAGCTGGGACACTGACATACACATGAAGATAGGGAAAACAATCTGAGGTTTTTGAATCATGTAAAATACCTTAATCACAAGTTAAGTTGGCTAACTTTCTTCTATTTCTTCTAATAATCTAACAAAAGCACATAAACGGAGAAGCATAGTTCATTTACCAGCAGGTATGGTCCTTTGGCTACCCAGTCCCTGGAGTTTCCAGAGCCGTAGTCTTTGCCTGCCATGATGATGAGGGGTATGCTGTCTCTCTGATAGCGCTCAGCTGCCTCGAAGACATCCAGCTGACAGGCAGACAGGAAGAGGACATGTGATTAAAAAACAGTCTATATAGCCTGCTTCTCCAGACGTGATGTTTGTGTTGGTTGAAAGAGACTTCTAGGTTACTGGTTAGGGATTCCAGGGTGAGGACATGTCCCCACCAGTCGATAAGCACATGACAATGAGGGATGCTAACTACTACGTCAGTCGGTGAGTTCTTGCTGCACTCCACCACGAGGAAATTGCTCTGAACCCGTTCTCATCCCAGGTACTAAAACTAATATGTATACTTATTGATGAACTAAAGGGGTTTATTGCTAACAGTAAAATGATGATATAGATGGTGGCTCGTGGATGCCTGAACACCGTGTAACACTGGCAACACTGACTGCGGCAGGCCCACTACTGGTTCACTGAAATGTAGACTCACTGTTTGGCCTGAAGGAATGTGGACAGTCTTGGGGCCTGGTTTGCCGATGAATCGATTTTGGAGCTTGATGCTGGCGAATGTGCCTCTGGTCATCACTGCATCATTCCCCCTGCGAGCGCCGTACGAGTTGAACTCCCTTGGTGTCAAGCTGTGGAAAAACATTCACAACTAAAATGTAACTGAATTTTTCTGGGATGAACAAACAGTCTTATTGCAAAGCAGCGATGAATATGCATCTTTGGGGAACTGACCGTTTGCTCAGCAGATACTTGGCAGCTGCGCTGGCTCTTGCAATGCTGCCTGCTGGTGAGATGTGGTCTGTGGTCACTTTGTCCCCCAGGAACAGTAAGACATGAGCATTCTCTATAGTCTGAGGAGGTGGCACTTCTTTACTCTGAGACAAAAGGCAAGCAGAGGCAGAGGAGGTGTTATTCATCTCAACTGATGCTGCATGTATTGTGTTCCTGGCAACATGTGAAATCAGGACATTGTCTTTGTCTCTGCACAACAAAAGAATGTTTACTCAAAATGCCAGAGACTTACTAATTTGCTGAAGAAAGATGGTGATCGAATATATGTGGACTTTGGATCCCAGGGGTAAACTACAGAATCTGGACAGTCAATGTTGCTCCAAAATGTGTTCCCTTTCTGAAAAAGCAAAGATGGAAGAAGAATCATTAGAACCATCACCTGACTTGACTTGAGGGAGACTCACAGCACCTGTACAGGATAGAAAGACATTGTAAGCAAGTGAAGATCCTCACCTCCAACCTTCCCCTGAGATCCTTAAAGATGGAGGTGATGACAGTTTCCTCTTCAGTCTGTTGGACCTCGTCCCTGGACGGCCAGATATCACGTAGGTACAACTCCTTTCCCTCTGACGTCACACCTGCTCCAACAACAGGACCCCAAAGTTAGTAAAACACCGGGAAGTAATAACATCATTGTTTTTCGAACTTCTTCCTATCCTGACCCTCAATTAGCGGCGAAACCAACAACATTACTAAATTAATTAATGGTGGACAATTCTACAATTTTTTTTTATGTTTTCTTCCTGTTTTTGGTCATTTATATCAATTATTAAAGGCTTACCCAAAGGCTCTTTCTCAAAGTCAATTCCCACAGTGCCCGCAAGGGCATACGCCACCACCAGTGGAGGGGACGCCAGGTAGTTGGCACGCAAGCAGTCACATAAGCGGCCTTCAAAGTGCCTGTTGCCAGATAACACACCGCAAGCCACCAGATCCCCCTAAAGAAATTACAAGTCCATGATTTGCTTGCAATGAAAGGCAAAATGTATTTGTTATTTGACCAAATTCGCTGAATGCATGATGAAGACCTACCTGTTTGATTGCATCCATGACAGTTTCTGGTAACGGAGCTGTGTTCCCTACACAGGTAGCACAGCCGTAACCTATCACCTCAAACCTGTGGTGTGACGAAAAACACCAAACTGTTTATTTGTGTCACTCCTGCTTCACACCTGAACCCTGTGTGATACAGCCAAATTTACACATGCTCAACCATGTTGTACTTCGTCTGCTCTCTGAAACCTATTGGGAAGGTGTTGCATGGGCCAAAGAAGAATCCACTAAAGCTTAGTTTAAAAAAATTGACTTAATGTCCTTGTATGAAAGTAAGTTTTATTAACAAATAGTTAAGATGACTGACTATGTTTTTGCCTTGTCTATTTCATCATTCTGTTCTGTACAGATTAGACTTTGAGACATGTACACCCATATTCTCCTTACAGTGAAAACAGTCCAAAGCACTGCTTCATGTCACGAAGAAAGAAGACAACAGTGCTGCTTGTAATGTCTGTGTGTGTGTGTGTGTGTGTGTGTGTGTGTGTGTGTGTGTGTGTGTGAGTGCATATACTTACCCAAGCTGATTTAAGTAAGGAAGGACTCCACTAGTATAGAGGTAGTGTGTGACCATGCCACTTCCAGGAGCCAGGCTGGTTCGAATGTAAGGCTTGACAACAAGCCCCGCCTCCACAGCCTTTTTGGCCAGTAGACCTGCCAAAAGGCCACAAATACAGGTATGTTATGCAGATATGCATTGAGGTTCAACCTCACAAAGCAACACGTTTGTGTTTGTGTGCAACAGGATATTAAAAACAGCAGCTATATGATTCCTACATAAAGGAAACCTGTGGACGTGCCGCTTCTGACCTCAAGTAGCAACATGGAACATTTTAAAATGGGTGGGTCTATGGTTTGTTTGTCTCACACGTGTACATGAGCCCAAAATTGTAAAAGTTAAAGTTTCAAATTCAGATACAAGTTATATGAGATGGGATTATTGAACAATCATCAAATCATTTTGGTGATTATCAAGTGGTCTGTTCTGCCCTGTAGCTCAGTCCTTTACCTGCTGTGAGCATGACAGACGGGTTGCAGTTGTTGGTGCAGCTGATCACTGCAGCGATGACCACCGAGCCATGGGCCAGCTGGTACTCTTGACCAGCGTGCAGGAAAGGAACACGAATCTCCTGTTTCTCCTTGGAGATATGGAAGCCTTTGGGGCCCACCTGAGAGTAGAGCAAAGACATTATTAGATCAAATCAGGGAACAGAAAGATGACAATGAATCCCCAGCATCTCCTTGAACACTGTCACATCGAAATCACAGTTATCAATCTAACTGTCATAATGAACATGAAGGCCTTGCTGTGAGTTCTACCTTCTCATCAAGACATTTCTGAAAGTCTTCCTTCATACTGCAGACTGCCACTCTGTCCTGAGGCCTCTTCGGTCCGCTCACACATGGCACCATGGAGCTCAGATTGATTTCAATCACCTGCACAGAGAAAAACACTTCTCATTTGAATTTGGTCCTCGAACGCATATTTAATATCCTCCTGTGCGATGATCTCATCTGTGCTCTGTGATATGTTTTTGACTTGATTATAGCCACATGGTTTCATAAATCTTTCGCTTTTTCTTTACGTTGCAGATGATTTACCTCTACAGTAGGAGTTGGAATTAAGCAACATCTGTAAAAATGATACAAAGCATGCCCAGCTTAACTGCACTCCCCATTATAAATAAATGTTCATCTACATCTGTTTCGGGTTCTGAAGCTTTGAGCCTCACTCAGGCGGCTGTGTATTACGTTACCTCAGAATACTCTGGGTCTTCTGAAGGGTCTTCGTAGCTTCTGAAAAGTTTTACAGCCTTTATATAAGACTCCAGTAATTCAAGTTTGTCCTGCGAGAAATCTGGAAGGAAAATGTAGTCATGTCAGTTCTTGGACGCCAAACAATGCTTTTCTTTTTCCTTGAATAATTGCTTTGAAAATCCAATTCTGTACAGCATAATTTGAAATGTATGGATTCCAAAAGGCATTCAGTTCTTACAATACAGCTGATGATGAGCAACTGAGTGACGATTCGCAGAACATCTGTAACAAGTTTTCTTTGCATGCTATCAACAACCAATTGGAGCAAGATATTTCAAAAGCCTAAAGCATTTATTCTATTCTGTGTAAAATCTCTCGTTTATTTCTTTCTACTTAATTGGTTTGAATTTTGAGCAGGATCTGTCGCCATGGAGACATTCTGACCTGAGTGAGCTTCTGTTATTACTGTAGTTTCATGACTGGGATGAGTTAAATATTTAATTCCCTTCAGGTCTCTGGACAAGAGCTAAACACCAGCCAGCCTCCACTGTAAAAATAAAAGTCAACTAGCCCCCAAAATTTAAAAACAAAAGAAACAAAAGCATTGTTCCATTGAATGTGATAGGATAAGTGTCGCTCAAGATATCAGGAAAGTCTGGTGTTGAATTTCAAAATGAAAGCCTTCTGAAATTGTATCCCTTTATGAAGTGATAGTAAAACCCAAAGCCCATTCAGGTCAGACTGTTACCATGACAATGGATCAGGTACAAAAATCAAATTAACAGATTTTTCTCAGAAACAAAACAAACTTCAGGGTTTCCAAATATCTAGTTCCTGATGGAAGTTGATAACACAGAGAAAATAGTTCCTATAGAAGACCAGATGAGGATCACCATCACTGACTCACTTGTCTGTTTAAAGTGCTTGAGTGTGACTTGGTCGACAGGGAAGAAGCTGATTGTAGCGTTGTACTCCGGGCACATGTTGGCGATGGTTGTCCGGTCAGGAGCTGATAGCTGGGACACACCAGGTCCAAAAAACTCTACAAACTTTCCAGCAATCCCAGCTTGCCGCAAATGCTGTAAAATCAATGCACAAGATACATTAGAACACATGAAAGGCAACATAAACGTGGTTTGTTAATGGATTTTTATACTCTTGTGGTTTGCTATGATCAACACATTTTTTTTGACAGTTCCAAGATGGTGGGGGAAAAAGATGCGGATCCCTGGCAGTGTTACCTTGGTGATGCCAAGGACGATGTCTATGGAAGTGGTCAGAGGGTTGATGGAGCCCACCAGTTTACAGCCCACAACCTGAGGTAGAGTCAGAGACACTGGCTGGCCCAGCATCACAGCTTCTGACTCAATTCCCCCAACACCTGTTGGAGAAAGCCGCACGAACAGAGATATTTGAAATTGTAAGCATTTTCAAATAACAGAGATACGAGTACTTTGTAGAGAGTGTGATGTCCTCTCATCAGAACTCCTAACATGGTAGTAATCTATATCCTTTAGCCTGGTTGACAAAGTTTGCAACAAAAGTTGACAGGAACAAATGATAAGGACTCTGAAAATGGTTTACCCCAGCCCAGGATGCCCAAGCCGTTGATCATGGTGGTGTGCGAATCTGTTCCAACCACACTGTCGGGGAATATGAAACCATCTCTGACCTGGATCACTCTGGACAGATACTCCAGATTCACCTGGTGGACTGCCCCGACATCCGGAGGAACAACGTTCACATTCTTGAAGGCTTTTGAGCACCACTATGTGGTAGACAGATAAAATATACACAAATGATGTTACCTTTGTGTTCTGCTTAAGGTACAAGTACAGTTTTGTTCTGTTCTGTATCTTTCACAGCCAGTTTCAACTGAATGTTCTGCCGTCTGTCTATGTTGCATCATATGATCTGAGGATGATGTCATTCATCTCTGCTGTGTGCTCTACTGTATCTGGTCGAAATGTCAATGAAGCTCTGCTTGAATTAAAATAAATGTACTATTTTACCTTAAAGAACTGAAGTCTTTCTTTATTTCTGATCAGTTCCATCTCCTGATTCTTCTGAGCTGTGTCCGTTCTGCAGACAAAAAGAACAACTCAACAAAAAAATCATAAATGGGAACTTGCCAAATATACATAAAATGTCAACTCTATTTTGAAAAAGCTGAAATGAAGAAATTAATTTTGTAATTGTTTTCCTGGAAAAATATTAAATTCTTATAATGTTTGGTGAGAAAAAAAAGAAAAAATGTATTGTACACACAATACTGCATGGAACAAAGTAAAGAGCAGACGAAATGCAAGAAATGCAACTTGGCCAGTTTATAATAAGGAAGCAAGACGAAAATAGCTGACACCTGCGGCTACTTGCAATGTGCAGGTCTACAACTTCCTGAAACCTGCCAGTTTACACTGCTGCAACTGGACAAGACAGTGTATCATTTCCAAAGCAACAACTCTACACTTAAACAAAATAAGACAAAAAAAAGCATTAACTCCCAACAGTCGTTGTGTCAAATGACAAAGGGCAGATAGTTTGTTAATCGTGTGTGAGTACATAATAAGACTTGTGTCATAGTAACGTGTTTGTTACTCAAACAGATTGATAGGTTTTGTCCTGTCTTAAGTCTTTGGTCTAAACTGGCCTTTACACCACAAAAGCTTTCCCCCTTTGACTGCCGTGCATCAACAGAACTGTTCCCTCAATACTTACTCAGAGACGGGTTTCAGGTGAAAAGGGCAGAGGAGGGGTGTATTCTCTATCTGCTGGACAGAGGCTGAACCTCGACTCGCAGAAGCTGGAAGGTCACTGCAGGCAGCTTTACTACAGGAGCCCCGCTGGCCTCCACACTGGCCTCCTCTGGGCAGAGGCTTGGAGGGTGTGGTACGAGACGTGCCGTCCCCTCCACCGGGGTTGGGAGAATTCTGTGTGGAACTGTGGGCCAAATGTACGTGTTTCTAACGTGGTTGTATCACAAGATGTATCCAGTTCTTTCATTTCAACTTCAGTTGCTGAACAAAATACGATTAGAATAGACGGCTTTTACACATTAAACTTTCAATGACACCATGAACAGATCCAGTAATCATTGTCAAATGCGTGTCCATCTATTGTCAACACATTTGCCGTTACTTCAAATCACTGTCCATATATATATATAAAATGAACGCAAACACACCATTTGCTATAATCAATCTGTAGTGAGTGGTCTACGATGAGGTCTGTGGGGCATTTAGGGTTGACCAGGCTGGGGTCCACACCATGTTTGGCCACAGCGTCTCGCATGGCTGCCAGATCCACCATGGCAGGAATACCACTGTGAAGAGAAAGAAGACGAAGAGTCATTATACCCAACCTGACCTTTGGATATTTTTAGGGATAATCTACTTGTATAACTTGCAGCTGATTTTCATTTGCATAACTGAGGAAAATATATGAAGCTCTAATGAGAAAATTCATGTTGTTCAGCTGTGTTATACAAATCTCCAAGATCCATTCATTCTGCTTTCTCTGAATTAAACATGCACAAATAACAAAAAAAAGGATTTTAAAAATTAGGGAAACTGACGTGAAGTCCTGCAAAAGAACTCGTGCTGGAGAGAACGGCACTTCCGCTTTATCCTGCTGCTGCTGCCAGTCCATGATGTTCTGGACATCTTCCTCTTTAATGTAAAAGCCATCGCAGTTACGGATTGCTGCCTCCAGTAAGACACGGATGGACAGAGGCAGCTTATCTTGATGAGGCAAACAAAAAAGAGTTGTTGCTATTTCATTTTTTCACAAGTTTTAAGGGTAAATTCTCATTGTTTGTGTCAAACTAGATGTGCAATTAGACATGTTAAGTTACTTTCACTATATCAGAGGGTTTTGACTCACCATATCTTGGATCTTGTAACTTCTGTGGGTTGAAGAACTTGATCCTGCCATCTATTAGTGTTTCTATTAGATGGCTATACGGGTGCTCTGCAGAGGGGGAACAAACATTTATCAATATACAAGTAAACTTTTAAATTGTGTGTTATAGCTTTCTAGAAGTGATCCCCTTGAACCTTTCATTGCCTCTGCTTGTGTCTGCTTGTAGCTTTGCCAGAAAGAAGAATTTCACCCAATGGTAAACTACATGACTGAACATTTACCCAGTGTGGATCAAAATAAGACAATTCAGTTAAGTCTTAAATAATTATGAAGTGATTAAGGTTCTCATTCATTTAACCAAAAAGGCTTGAAAAAGATTGCTGCAACCCTGCAACCCTTTTTTGTAATACAATTGTCCTGTCCCAAGTCAGGTTTTTCAATTCATGATCGTATAAAGATAGGTTTGGATAAATAACGAATGCTGATTAATTCACGTTGTGGGTATTAAATGGTGCTTCCACTTTAAGGTTTTGGGGGTAAAAAAGGATAAGCAAGTGGTGATCCCCTTTGTACAATGTTATCTTTTGAGCCTTGGACATACACGCTGATCCCTCAGCAGGACATCACACTGAAACGTTCTCAAATAGCATAGAAAGCAACACTTTTGTGTCCATAAAGTGACACTGCAGAGAAAAGACATTTAAATTCAAAATTAACTTAAAGGGAAAGAATATATTACCATTTTGATATACCAAATCTTGAATGTGAGTTCACTGAACCAAAAGAAAAAGGAAGAATCAAGAGGAATAACGCAAATCTGCACTCATGAGGAAATGCAAAGATTACATTCATACAAATGTAGCTTCTAAAATATGCCCACATATTGCAGAGCTGGTTTAGTCTATATCCTACAAATGTTAAACAAAAGCAATGGGAATGAGGAACAGTAGCTTTCATTTTGTCTTTATCTGCACTATTTCCTTTAAACACGTTCACTGAAGGTGAGGCACTGCAGCAAAGCCTGATCACTGCCTCTGAAAAAGGCCAAATGCTATAAATTTACTCAGTTTATATGAACAGACATGCAGAATTATAAAGCCACAGTGAAGTGCTGATAGAAAGGAAAACGTTCCTGCTACAGTAAAAAATGTAGTAGCTATAAGTAGATATTCATATATGCCATATCACATTAACATTCAAAGCAAGTTTGCTAATCCATTCAATCTCGTCAAATGCTACATTGAACATTTCTTTAACTCAGTTCTTTTGGTCATATAATCTACAGGCTGCCTTCAGTTCACTTGGATTTTTTGTTCCTTTTTAAAATGACCTCACCCAAATTATTTGTTTTGTCAAGCCTACTAGTACAATGGTCCCTTAAAATTTGAACGACTGTATAAACAACCAAGAGATAATTAAAATGGAGGAAAATCCTAAAACCTGTTTTCACGTTTAAAGCAGCAGCCCAGAAGACTTGCTATTAAATCCGCATTGATATCAGACATTAATAAAAACAATTGGCACGATGCAACACTGACACTTGCATGTGTACTTTGTCACCATGTCTTCGTGACGGTGGCCTAAAACACCACTGACAGCAGATCGTATCAAGGTGTTAAAAAGAGGAAGAGGAAGAAATCAGGCATAGAAATAAGAAATTGATTTGGTGTGAAATGTTCCCTTGACGATGACACCATCTCCTGCATATCATCAATTCGTGTGTCCTAATGACAGAATATGGAATACAGCTAGGTTAACTACAAAGCTAGCTATGGTTCGGGTCCTTATCATGAAGCACATTCGCTAACTACTTATCGTGCAACCGGTTGAACGTCTTCAGGAGATAAGATACAACGATGGCAATTAAACACAATATAAGCACTTCGTCTGAAACGAAGGTACGGTTGGGACTATCGAAGCAGAGCAAGACAACTCTTTTTGAAGGCATTGGCTGATTTCACAGGACTTGCTTAACGTTAGTTGCACAGTAACCAAGCGAGCTAATGTTAACTTAGCTTTAACATCCCTCTGACGCCGGTGCACTTTATGTAACGTAACCTAAATGTACACAACAGACATTTTTAAAGATAGAATGTCTTCCTTTAATCGACTCCTGTTCTTTAAGATAAAAGTCTGGGCAGTTGACGGCTAGCAAGGTGAGGTTAGCAGAAGACACCTCTTTACCTTTGACTGGGGGAGTGAGCGCCATGATGACTTCTGAAATCAACACGACCCGTCCTGACGATCACAGTGGCAATACCGAACAGACCAATCAGAGGACTGGGTTCTGTAATCACGCCCATGGTAAGTCACTGACAGCGTAAAAAGTATGGAAAGCCCTAGTAACATAAGCACGAGTAAATGAATACAAAAATATAGGAATAAATACATTTATGTAATGTAAAATACACAGAAGCCGCGGTTGTCGTTCCAAAATGATGTATTCATGGTTCTCCGTAGTAAGGTTAAGTTAAAGCAATTTAAAATATTCTAAAACAGCATATAATAAAGATGAAGCATGGTGAAAATACGGCAAAAAATACGCGCTTTATACATTTTTGGATAAAGGAAGTTTATTTGCATTTATTGATAATAATTTTAAGTACTCATAGAAGTGGTAACTACTGTTTCAGAGGGACACAGCCCATAGACACACCCCCCTGCATACGGAAGAGCGTAGTGAAACAACATCCGTGTTTGCTACGGTTTCACTGGACCTTGAATGCATCATGACCGAAACATAAAACAAACAAGCAGCAAATTTAACACAAATATATTACCGTCATAGTGTTACGTGGAAGATTAAATCATATTGAAGTCAAGAATCATATGTTTTTTCCCCTAGTTAACTAATGATAACGACTACACTGAGCTCATGACCTTTCACCTTTAGTTTGTTCCTGCTCACAGCAGTTATGGACGGAAGGAAGACATGACCGACCATGTAAGCACTGCATAGCAACAGGCCGTGTAAACGAGTGACGGTACAGGCCGACTACAAGCAATCCAAACAGGTATGTTTGACGGGTGTGTTTAGATTAAATTACCGGTCTTACAGTTATTTTATCTCCCACAGATAAAATACCGTTGGCTAGCATTCAGCGCGAGAACACACTGACATTGCACGTGCTCCACCAGCAACTCTGGTTGACAACAATACAACTGTTCAATTGATTCATGAGGTCGGACTACCATGAGTTGTTTACATAGATAACGTTTGCTGCTGTGTTGAAGACCAGTATTTATGTTGCCCGATAATGTTAAGTTACATTAATGTTAAAGCCATATTTGTAGTAACCCCTCTCTATCTGTCTCAACTGTTTGCCAGGCCCAGTTGATGATTCGATAACAATCGCTGTGTCTGAATTCTCTCAATCTAAAGTAGCAGTGGGTCTACAAAGATTTTTCTGAATTACTGTATCAATTGGCTGTGCTCAGATGTTCATTACTATTATAGTTTCAAAATTGTATAACATATCCTCTACAAGGACATACTGTCCTTATACTAAGTCAGTCCGCTCTGCTCAGTTTTACAGGACAGCTGTAGGAGGTGAGTGAATTGACCATTGTCATGAACATATTCCAGGGATTATTCAGTCAATGAAAACCTGGAGAAGTCTGTTCTGAAAAAAATTTAATCCATGCATATGTTATTAACTAGAGATGCACTCGCCAAAATCCAATGTAAAACCTATGGAATGTATCCGCCCCAAAATGTAATGCTCTGTTCCTTGGGCCATGCTACCCCCCCCCCCCCCCCCCCCCCCCCCAC
>CAAKHC010002042.1:67005-83310 GCA_901007825.1 Macroramphosus scolopax | reverse complement strand
CTGAGGAGGGAGGAGACAAGTTGTGGCGTGGTTTTCTGGCAGTTCTCAACATTAAATACTAGTAATACAGCAAGTCCTATCAGCAGGAGGTGAGGGATTAGAAATGACAAATACAAACTAGTATTGTGTATAACTTGTGTGTAATATGTAATGTTGTGTCAGATACATTTGTTAAAATCCTAATCTGAAATATGCAGCAGTGAAGTTTAGCAAAATCCAACACTTTCAGCCATCATGTCAAACACTTTGGGTAATTAAATCTTTACCTCAAGTTACAGTGGACCTTATATTTGTTTCTTCCTCCAAAGTTCCTGTTGCTTTTTCAGTTTATTCCTTCATTTCTTGCTGACATTTGTTCGTCAATTGTCTACAATAAGTGATTGCATTGACAAATCTTTATAATTTAATAACTGAGCCGACCTTCAAGTGTGTGGAGAAGCTTTCCAGTGGCGATGTCAAAGATGTTGATGATTCCATCAATAGCTCCACTAGCCAAATATTTTCCATCAGGACTCTGAAGAGCAAAACAGAATAAAAAACTAATAACTTACATTTCTAATTCATTATAATGTCAATGTCCAGCTGTGCTCATGTTAGGTTCAGATGTGAGAGGAGAATAATAACTATGAACAGCTCTTAAAGCCTTTGGACCTGGATAGAAAGGGTTAAAAGTTCAAACAAGAGTGAACTTGGTGAACGAGTAGAAACATGATCCAGACTATTTACTGTAAAGTTAGTAAGGTGTGACCCATCACAGACTGAGATCAATGATTCACCATACACACACACAATATTGACCATTTGTGGTTCCTTACGTAAGCTATACTCAGGATGAATTTCCCTCGCGTGTCAAGAGAATATTCCTTCTTGCCACTTTCCACACCAAAGATGTTGACCTTGCCAAGATGGCTGCCTGTGGCGATGTATTTAGAGTCTGGGGAGAAGGCAACTGTCCATGCATCAACTGGAGAAGAGATCAGACAGACGGTGGAAGATTTAACTCATCACATGTATGTTATTTTCATTTAATTCTCAATGTAGCAACGTAGTTTAGAACAACTATATCATTATGCAATGACTCACTTCATTCTTTAATGAGCATATTTATTGACTGTAAGTAGTATACTATATCAAGCACCCGTTAGCATAACACAACATTGACAATCCCCTGAGGTCTAGTCTTACCTGGCCCAGCGTCCATGGACTTGATCTGTTTTCCAGACTCCAGGTCCCAGAGACGGATGTGAGCATCGAGGGAGCTGGAGGCAGCGATCCCCCCGTTGTGACTGATGTCCACTGACACCACACCCAGCTGGTGGCCCTCCAGAGTCCACTGCAGCTCCAGTTTCTCATCGGACCTGCATGAGCATGAGACTCCTTTTTTCAATTTATAGGTAGGAAGTTATACATGACATGAAAATTGTGGTTATGCTCTTTGGGCTATATACATGCCTATTGGACTAAATGGTAAATGGTTTGCAAATGCAAAAACTCAGCACCAGATGGTAATTAATCTTTCTTTTACACAACATAGAAGCATCAGCTAGACAACTGGCCATCCGGACAATGTTATACATGCTATTATTATGAGAAGCAGTTTTGAAAAAAAAACACTCACCATTTCCAGACTTTTACCATATCATCTAGTGAGCCCGTGACGATGGTTTCCGTCCCGTCTGCCTCACTTTTACCCCATGCTGACGTCCAGATAGCATCATCATGTGCTGAGAGGAAACATATTGTAGGTTAAAAATTTGTTGACATGTTTATAGCCGATACATTGTTTATTTAAACTAGTAGCAAATTTGTAAAACTGCCTTCTTTATTACTAAATCCTGTAATTTTGAGGCATATAAGCTGTTGTAGGCTGTTTGACATGTTTGAAGAGGAAACGACAGCACAGTGGTGAACTGAGCAGATTGAAAAGGTCGAAGTTATAAAGTGACATGAGTAAACTCATGACGTTACTCACCATGTTCTTGCTTGAAAAGGATGCTGTACTGAAATGAGAAACGTTTACAGTTCATCTTCATTCTCTCAATTGTTTAACAATCTGAGGACATGCTGGGTGTTGTTTTTGTTGAACTTACTTGAGTGCTCATGTTTTGGTCGTGGTGGTTGAAGCGCCAGCTTCACTACTTCAACCTAAAAACATGATTTTATGTTTAGTGGTGCACTGGGTGAAATAATGAGACACTGTTCATCTCAGTTACGATGAATTAAACCGAATACAGGCAGAGAGAGCAGACAGTGGCATAGGTTCCACAGCACATTCAGTCTATATTAAGTCATGCAGTGTTACTGACAAATAAATTCTACGTAAACCGCTAGCTTGTTGTTAGCTGAATATATTAATACAGTTAGCCTGTTCGCTATATCAACACTTCCCAGGTTGTTAATGCATTTACATGGAGAACGTTGTTGCTATAACACAGTTGGTATATTCCTGTTGAATCGTACCTTTAAAACGCCTCAAAAAAATTGATGAATTTCGTGGAGTTCGGTATTTTACATGTGAGACGCCATGACATTAGTCGTAACTTCCGCTTTGCGTCTTCTTCGTCGTATTTACGTTTGACGTTTAACATAAAGGCCCGCTCACTATCGCCACCAGCGGAAACACAGAGGACAGCGCCTGCAAATGGACTGCAAGAAAGGATATATGATGTAGATGATTCACTTAGTGAACAAACATCCAGTTTTTATTTGTTTATTGCCATATACAACTCTGAACTGCTTCCTCTAACCGGGAACACATATACTGATTGTAGGTTGCTATTTTTCATTCATCAAAAAATGTTTTTCACAGTGGCAGAAATGGGCTCCAGAGAAGGTAATGGATTAATATAGCAGCAGTGGCATACTAAACATAGAGCAAGTTTTAACTATCGTTATGTGCTTAGACAACTGGAAACAAGTTAAACGTGTTTAAAATGTGCATTTTAATGCACAACAGAACTAAAATTTAATTCATCTTTCCTTTTTTACCAAATATTTACCAAATAAGCAATAATGATATGTGATGTTTTAAGAAGACCTTGTGCACACACCAAACTTTGGAATTTCACGTCTTTAATATTGTTCAGAAGTCAGTTGGACTTTGCTAATCAATATGACTTTACGGAAACGTTGAGGAAACTACAAAAATTCAGAAGTCTATCAACTGCTTATATAACATTACATAATATGACCTTACATTTCCCTACTTTTATCAGTCTAACTTCTGTATAGTATTTGGTCTTGGCTCACGGTCACCGTATAAACACAGCAGGAAAGATATTAGTTAGATTAGTTTTATATCAGCCAGCCTTTAATGTAAACATTTGCTCAAGAGTACCTCAACCTTCTTGTATTCTGTAATACAATAAATTATTGTTATTGAAGCTTACTTACTCTTTGTTTCTTTTGTTCTTCAACTGGAAGAATAAAAGCGTTGACCCGAACTGCTTTCTTTGCAAAAGCATGTCACTAATTATAAAAGCCAATCTGTGTTTCTGTAATACATTTAAAAAAATTTACATTCAGAATTCATTGCAGACAAAAATACACCAAAAGAATGAAGTTTTGATCCACAGAAAATGTTGTTCTTGTTATGCTGAAATAATGGGGCGAAGCATTCAGGGGGAGGGATCTCCTCTCTTTGAGCACAGTATCTATAAAGGAGCTAAAAAAAAAAACATCATTTCAACCAGCTCACGGAGACACACAAGCGAGGAGAGAGAGTGTGTGCGAGCGTCTGTCTGTGTAGCGAAAAAAAAACACTTGAGTCCAAGAGAGGCTGAGCCTTGTGCCCAGGAGACAGGAGCACAGGGAAGGAGGAGGAGGAGGGCGAGAAAGAGTCAAATAGAGACAGAGGAGAGAGGAAGAAAGACACCAGAGTGTGGAACAGGTTCTGCTTGCAGCACTCAGCCTCAGCAGACATGCCTAACTTTGCCGGCGTTTGGAAGATGAAGAGGAGTGAGAATTTCGATGAACTTCTCAAAGCATTGGGTAAGACCTCGCTCCTGTCTCTTTTCTTCATCTCCTCTTTCGCCTCCATCGCCAGGGCAACATCCCTGCATGAGGCAGACTATCCATCACGTCCATATAGAAAAAGGCTTTCTTGTTCATTGGGAATCTGACTTTGGGCTCCCTGGGAAATTAGGCCGAGATCTTCGGGGGGATGCTGCTGAAGGGAAATCCCATGGCTTTACAGGAGATATGAAACACTGGATGCTGAATTCAAGCCTGAACAGAAGTGGTATTGTTACCAGGAACATGAAGAAAGGAGGGGGGCACAACATTATTCATGTTAAGCATTTAAGTAGGGCATGCATTAGCAATGCCAAAGGAGCCCAGTGCTACTCTCTTGTGTCGTATCTTTTTTCAATCTTTTTTCATCCTTTTTAGCCTTAACTGATGGTTGTGGTGGTTTAGGTTTGGACCAGTTTAACTGGGTCATTCAATTGTGTTGCAGCGTTTCGTCACGGTGGGACGGCTGAAATACACTGGGCAAAGCAAAAGGCTGAATGTCTTTAGAATAATATGGAAATCTTTAGGAAGAAGTCCCACCGTGAGTTAAGGAAGCTGCTTCAAAAACTCTACATGCACAGTTTGACATCAATGGTTTACAGTTTAGAATGAACTCGGCAAGTTAAGATGGATAGTGGACAGTTTTGTACGCTGCAAAGCTGAAATACTTATTATTACTTCTGTTTTGCGGTATCCTGCATCGTCTTATCATAAATAATACCATGAATTGTCCAGGTGCTGGAAGATTGCAATCAATTATTCCTCTGTGCCGTATATCTTTATTGAAATATTAACAATGTGACATTTCCTCATAATGTTATACATTGTACTGAAGTTACTTTAAGATAATTCCTACTTATAGTACTTTTGTTGAAAAAGTTCCTTTGCCATGAGGTCTTTGGGGAAAGCACTTTTTATATTAAAAAAAGTTTTCTATAGGAATAAGTGGGCTCGGGTTGAGTCCCACTGACTAAGCAGGGAAGTTAGAAATAATTGAAACCCATGTTTGGCTTAAGTTTAGTTTGCTAACAATAACAAAACTCAATATTAATATCAGCCGTATCCTGCGATTTAACACCCTTCCATATAGAAACATTGGTGTGATCCAGTGACTGGCCACTTACACTTCACCCAAATGCAGCAGTGAATTGGGGTCCACAAGTTGTTTGGGTTAATAGCAACAACAAAATGCAGTGCCCCGAACAAAGTAGGTTTAGAGACAAGATATTGTGAGTTTCATCCTGTATTTTAACCCCATTATAACCCTACCAAAAAGACGTTTGTATCTCCCCCCTCTGCCTGCCAGATCTGGACCACCTGTAGACCATATTTCACTGCTGTATTTGGGCCAAGTGTTAGTGTGCTATGTGGTCACACCAATGTTACCATGAGGGTTGGTGCCATTGAAAAATCCCTCGGATGCAACACAAAACACAAAATGAGTACGAGCCCCCACAACACAAGCGCAGCATCTTTCTGTCAATGAAGCAACTGCTGCTCTGATCCAATTGCAAGTCCAAAGAGAAATGAGTCATTTTCTGGGTTTAACACCTCATTCATCCACCTCATCTGCTGCAGCACACCACTTCCTACCTCTTACATAAGGGCTCAGTCCATTGCGATGGGAAGCTAATGTGGATTCCAGTGCTGCATGACCGCCACTTTCCATCAGCGTCTTCATAATTATCTGTTGAATCTGAGGTTCCCCTGCAGTACAGGGAGATTTTTACAGGGTGCAGACGAACAAGGAAACACGCTGGCAGAGCTGTACGAAAGGATCAGACTCACAGTTTGCTAATTGATAGCAGTCATGTGCATGGAGAATGTTGAAATACTGTACAGTTCATGTACAGTTTTACTGCTGAGCAAAAACACTGCTGACACTTGCCTGAGTTAATTTGGATTCTGGAAGAGGAAGAAGCTTTAATGACTGAGCAACCTTCAGGTTGTGCTAGAACCCTGCAGCCTTTACTATTGTTTGACAGTCTAGAAGCTTGTTTTCATCTAAATTCTGGAACAATTCTTAAAAACACCTAATATTTATAGTGAATGCAATTTTTTTTTAAATGACAGTAAATCAGAAATGAGGACAGTGTGCTTGGCTGGCCGATGTTCATCCATATTTAATGCTATAAAAACACATGGCGTGATCCCTAAGATCATGGGTGGGGTCGAGCGTGAGCTGTCAAATGAATATGTTTTCATGCCTGGGTGTTGGCCAAGCAAGGAAACGGTGGTTTGGGAGCTGGACAATCTCTCAAAGCTGATGAAAATGTCTTGTCTGCACAACTTTCTATACATTTGACCATTTTGGAAGGTAAGCCAGGGCTATACAGAAAAGAAGCAGGACCTTTGGCAGGACAGGAAGCCAGATGGCCTTGCAGAGTCACATAGGGCACGCCGAGGTGTTGCCACGAGCGTTGCCACGCCCAGAATCACCACTCTTACAGACCTCAGAGCCAAATTACCACAAATTTAAATCAGTTTTTATCAGCGCAACACAGAATTAATCACATTTTAATTGAAAGATATACATCAATATCATACTTGCACTTGGCGATGTTCAGTATGTGCAGCTGGATTTTAGGTGCTGTGTTTGATACGAGCACCGGACCCGACCAGCAACTACACCAGAGCATCAAAAGAACAATAGGGGGCTGAACAACAAAGACTCTCTTTGTGTTTTTGCTGTAAAGCAGTGGTTCTCAAACTTTCCCACATCAACGACCCCTTACCTGATACAGATTAGACCACAGACCCCACTTCATTACAGAAGGTGTAAGAACCCGTCCCCAGAACAGTCATACATCTTGTCATTATGTTAATTATGGATGGAATTATAGCAAAATTAATTGAATCCTCTTTTTGCATGACCCCTCTTTAAGAACTACTGCTGTAAGTTATAAAACAACAACCATATTATTATTAGCGCTTGCGGAGATCTGCGTCTGTTGCAGCCTATTAGCCTGCAAGCAAGACACACACTTCTACACCATCTACTGTGTTCAGAAGATGGAGTAGAGGTGCAGGTGCAGAATATTCAGTCCACATGGCAGCTGAGAGGCTTGAAACAGCTGCACATTAGAAAAATATTATGTTAATTTTTCTCCTAGTGATCATTTTGCATGTTTATAGCTGAAATGAAAATTGTTCTTTGTCCGGGATGTTTATTGAGATTTTGTCAGACAACATGAAGGTTTTAAAATCTGAGTTATAGCAGTGAAGAGACGAAGCTTGGAAGTGATTTGCAGTATGAAATATGAATCGGCCACGTTTAAGTCATCATACTCATCATTCATATCTCAGGAAGTATTAAAGGCTTTTATCAAAAAACAGCTTGAATAATTAATAGTTAGAAATATATCCAGACATGTGTGATTGATTCAGTTACAGAGTTGCATATATTAGAAGGTGGGCTATTGGCCTTAGTGGAGATCTCTGCTCCCCTTATCTAGAGAGCATAACAAAGTGCTTAATAAAATGGTAAGATATCATAATGCACATTACTGTACCGACTTAAACAACAATCATGTGGTACTATGAGTCATTCCCACTGTTCTTCCCTGTATTATCTGACACTGACTGTACCTTGTGTCCCTCTGGTTGTCCTGGTCCGGGTCATGTCCACTCAGGAGTGAATGCCATGCTGAGGAAGGTGGCTGTGGCGGCAGCCTCAAATCCACACGTGGAGATCCGCCAGGACGGCGAGCAGTTCTACATCAAAACCTCCACCAGCGTGCGAACCACTGAGATCAACTTCCACATCGGGGAAGAGTTTAATGAGGAGACGGTCGATGGACGAAAGTGCAAGGTAGATCCTTTATATGATGTCACACTGAACTATATATTCAGGTATAGAGTTTATTTCAGAACGTACCCAGTGCTGCACACAGAGAAGGGATGTGTAACATTAGATTGTATGATGGAACAGTCACAGAAAATTCAGATAAGCCAACCAGATAAGTTATTTACCTTGATAGAGTTAGTGGTTAGATCTAGAGATACGTACCCTACAGGAGGACACAAGCATAGCAGGTGGAGATGCCAAGATGGGCCTTAAGCCATCAGTAAGATCTCTAAATCAATCCTAGCACTTCTAATTCTCTCTGTAATAGGACAAGCCAGAGTGTCCGGGACACAGGATGACCCAGACAATCAAGGCGGTGCGTTGTTGGAGTTATTGCTAGCCAAGCAGACAAACTTCACTCTGCCTCAGAGGGCCGAAGGGCCTCATAGTATGACAACATGAATCCAGAGCTTTGATTTTTTTTGCAGTTGGAATGAATCATATTCAGCCTGTGTTGATCTGATCATGCCAACTTTACACAATTTACAATTAAACCAAAAGGGGGCAACACCTGCTCAGACACGTGTTATGTCATGAAGAAAGGAAACATGAATTGAATCGTGACACATGAGGATTAAACCAGGTGGATTCTCTGTGTCTTATTTGTGAAATTGTGTTTGTGTGTATTCGCGGCCTTCGAGGTTGAACCAGGCTATTGTTGTTGAGACTTTAATGAAAAATGACTACCTTCTTGCAGCCTCATCTATTGGTATTAACCTCACGTCCGTGCGGCTGGATTAGGGGCGGCTTGATTTGAAATGGATGAGAGTTTCTCTCTGAACCTCTGCAGGCCCTGAGGCCAGTTCTCACAGTCAGAGCTCCTGAGCTGGTTTGAAAAGTAGGCAAACACATATTCTTTATTCTTAGGGAACATCAAGGTCTTCCAATTGGCAGTTTTATGCATGTCAAGGTTTGAGATGTAAAAGAAATGAGGATAACAAAGGACCTCATATTGGCATATTTACTGCATCTTTGTAATAACGATGTTCATTTGTAGAACTTATTACAGAGGAGGAGTCTTGATGGTTCAGCCTGATACCATCCACAGGAACATTGTGATGAAGCTGAACTCCATGTGATTTATTCCTTTGAATATCTTACTCTCATGATGTCAGTGAGCTGTAATCATTCCGGTGATTCAGATATCAAACTAAAGCTGCCAGCAGATCGAGCCCTCGCCTGCATTCTTTTGATTATTAAATTCTTCTAATAGATTGCTAAATTGAACACATGCATCACTTCCTCCTCCGACTGCAAAATTGTCTTTATAACTTTGACAATTTTTATAATATAATTCCTTTATTCACTTCAATAAAGAAGGTCCAGACATCATACGTCCAAATGTCCATCCAGATTGGCCGAACAGCCTGGGAGGAGTTTGAAAAACTCATGTTGGACAATTTTGTATAAAAGCGCCATCTAGTGGGCGATTGGTACCAGATTCTGCACAGAGCCTGACTGAGGCACGAGTACCAACTGAACTGAGTTTCATGTTGAAAGGACAGATTGTTGCCAAGATATGCAACACATGTTTCCATGCAAACTAGAGGAAATTGTTCCTTTCTATCAGAAGTGCATCGTTTTTTGAGATCTCGGGACAAAGAAGTTTCACCAGATATTGTGTGATTAATGATAAGATGTTTCCTCTGTTCCGTCGGCAGGGCTCTGCATCTTTCTCAGCATGCTGGGTTGATGTTCTGATCAAGCAAACATTCTTTAACAAGAAAAATAACATTACGCTTTACGTTTATTAAGGTTGTTAGCATATTAATTAACCTTCAAAGTTACATACATTATATCCAGACAACGCTTGTAACATCGGTTAATACTTAAAACCTTTCAACAGCTCAATTCTGAAGTGTATTTTGAATCCCTACCTTTGGTTTCATGCCGTGAGCTACATGTTGCAGTCAGTGGGAGCAGACATGACCTATTTCGGATCCCAGGAGACGGAGTGGCTCCTTCTGTCAATGCCCCCGGGGCACGATTGGTACTGGGCAGGGCTAGACAGCTCTCAGGGTGGCTTAAGGTGGCGACATCACAGACAAGTCGCGTTGTCATGACACATTTGTCACATCTTTTCATTTGGGTTTCAGCAACAGCACCAACAGCATTCGTCTGCAAAAGATAGTGACTGTGTATATGACGTTGCCCTGTGCTGCACCACGTAGGGTTTCAAATAAAAGATACATGATTTTAAATTGGTAATTTTACATGTGAATTCATCTGCAACGGAGAATGAAATGAGAATGAGACAATCCATCCGTGTCAGAGGCTGAGACTCAAACGGAGCCGCAGCTCGACTCACTGAGTTGTGGCTTTAATAGATAAGAAACAGAGGGAGAGCTATAGAAATCTCTTGTTAGCCAGCTTGGGAAAGTCTGCAGGGAGCCATGATGGCTTCTCTTATAGTGGTTAATATTTGCCTCGGAGAAACTGAGGCTGCTGCCAACAACGTGTACAAATTGCGCAGCAACACAAATATATTATCACGTTATTATCATATGCTAATTTTCTTACTGTCACAAAAGTTTTTTTTTAAATTGATGAAGATCTTTTTTAAAAGTTGAAAACAAAGTTTTACTTCTGTTTCCTGGTTGGAAAACGACATTGTAGTGAACCCTAAGAGATGTGTTGCCAGATATCATGAGGCTGTGCAGCTGAGACAGAGACGGGCCTCCAAAAGTTAACTCTTCTCTGTTATATCTGCCTGAAAACTGACATTCTAGTGTCCTAATATCCGCAACATATGTGATGAATGTGTCCAATATTTACCTGGGGACTACAGGGGGAGAGGATCAGTCTAGTCTGTTAGTCTCCTCAGCTCTGCTGTTTTGGTTCAGTATCTCACATTAGATGTACCAGGCAGGTGTTTTCCGACTGCACCTGCCGAGCCACATACACAGACAAAGATCGTGACTAGCTGGTGGAGCCACTGAGACAGTAGCCAGGGGGCAATGAGGGCGGTGTAGCAGTGTGGGGTTCGGCCGACCCTCAGGTGGTGCAATCTGCAGGAGAGCCCTAAGTGTGTTTTGGCTGCAGCCAGCTGCCCCCTTGGTTAAAGAGATTACACGCTGATCTGTGCCTGGCGAAGAGCAGAGGGCTGATTGACACCGCCACGAGGTTAAAAAGCTCCAGCTAATCTGTGTGAACGTGGTGGGCTCAGACGGACGCTGCTCACTTTCAGGAGCAGAGAAGGATAAGACGCTTCCTGCCGTCTCTGAGACGACTGAGGAGCAGACAGCAGCCTGTTTGTTGGCACGGAGTCGTGGTCGTAATGAGGTGATGACACCTGCTCAGATGGACGGAGCTGTTGAAGAAGTAACATAATCCCGCTAACAGACTATAGAGCCTCATGTCAGTAACACATATAGAACATTAACTAAAGATTGTCTTCTTACACTGACACAGGGTGGAAGAATAATATGACTTATGGTCATGAGTCATCCAGTGTGGAGAGACAGGAACACGCTTGCAGCAAGCAACAAATCAAAAATTGGAGACAGTGCTCGGATTTATTCTTCTAGATTGATTCTAAAACAACCCGAGGGCGCAAAGTATCGTGGTTGTATGATTTGAGGCAGGATCGATTGTACTTATATCCAATCTTTTTTCTTTTCTCATAATAGATTCTGTGTGTTGGTTGAAGGTTTCAAGCTCTTTAAACTTTAATCTGCAACATGGTAAGAAACCACTGGGGGTGTTAAATAACTCCTTAAAAGATGTTCACACCCTCTTCTTGTGAGGATTGGGTGCAGGTGAGACACTTTCTCACTCCCCATGCATCTTATACCAAATGCACAAAGCATCAAAATAGTGCAACAGTGTTGGAAAGTGTTGCAACGAGTTTATGGTTGTGAATGAGAAACTAAAGGCTGCAAACGGGAGTCGGACCCAATCGCCACTCCAGCCCGCATCCTTGTGTGTCTTATATTGATTCGAGTGAAAGGTGTTGCTATTTGAATTTGCATTTGACTTAATCCGCAACAGAGAAAATGAGAGAAAATCCGTCCATGTCAGAGGCTGAGACTCATATATGTTCTGAAACAGAGCCGCAGCTAATCGACTTGCTGATTTGTGGCCTTAGTACATAAAAAAAAAAACAGTAGGGAAGCTATGGAAAAGCCTTGTTGGCCAGCTTGGCACAGACTGTGGACGACCTGCAGGGAACCATGATGGCCTCTCTTATGGTGATTAACACTGACTCAGAGAAACGGTGGCTGCTGCCAACAACTTGTTCAAATTGTCAATGAGCAGCGGCACAGATATGCTACCACAATATCGGCTTTCACATGAGTATTGATCCACTTCTTTTATACAGTCTACAGGGGCACCAGGCTGGATGTTTCATGATGTGCAAAACAAACAGTCTTCAGGTTCGAGCTTCAATTTAAAACAAAAATATGGCTGCATCTTTTGTGACAGTCGTCAGGTGTAATAACTCCGAGGGCAGTAATGGAGCTGACCAACATGATACATCCTCTCCATTAACACCAATTAGTGCCACAGGGTCACCTGAGCTCTTATCAGAAGTTGCTTTAGGAAGAATTAGTGAATCAAAATCTCACCTTAATTGAAATATTGAGGGAAATGTCAGAGGTGGCCCTGAGTCACCAAGGAGCTAAGTGAATTTAATGTTTATTTTCTTATGTCATCTCCATCCTCCCGTCTGTCTAGACTGGCTGCTGATTTATAACAGTATTGTGCCCACAATGCACCACTCTCTTGGACCACCAATGCACCACACTTTAATGATATGCTTTGTAGATGGGTTTTTACCATCATGTTGATCTTCCCATCCTCTTCTTCCTCTCCTTGCAGAGCCTCGCCACCTGGGAGTCAGAAAACAAGATCCAATGTGATCAGACTCTGGTGGACGGTAACGGACCCAAAACCTTCTGGACCCGAGAGCTGAACGGCGATGAGCTCATACTGGTGAGTGTGCAGCTGTGACTCATTATCTTATCAAAAAAAAAACTTCTGACATGAACTCTGACTCCCGTCTTAGACAAGAAGATGTCATCATCAGTGAGAATAAATCTGAAATAGTCCAGTCTGTGTCATCTTGGAGAGAATCACTAGAAAGTCTGCTGTATAATCTGATCGCCGGCCGATCTGTATGGTTCGTCTGTTACCCGGCTTGTTCTCAGGGAGACCCAGAAGACGTCAGATGCATTAAAATGGGATTTTCAAGCAGCTGCATACTTGAGAAATACTTAATGAAACAAGGCAGGGAGTGTATGAAGTAACCCTGGAGATTCACGGGTAAAGGAAATGAGCAAGGTCTTTTCCCAAGGAGCCAAGCTTTCATCCACCCCGCGGAGAGATCTGAAAGGAGAACAAGAGGAGTTGCTACGCTGACATTGCAGTAATACCCTCTGTATTTAGCCAGATTAATATGGGTAGGACTCAATGGGTCTAAAGCCCCTCGGAGGATGTGCAGGGGAGCAGTCCAAGACAAACGGACCGGATGAAGAGTTCTCAGGAACTCAACAGCTTTCCTCTCTCAACGCTCCCACACTCGGCTTTGTTGCTCCTCGTGTGCTTGTAAGACGAATGTCCAAAAGGCAAAAGCTTGAAACAACAATGTCGGAGTTATAGCTGTTGAGAAAGTAAGCATAGGGTGTTTGAATAACTTTATAGTACAGGCCAGAAGTCTAATTCAACAGAATAGCCGATTTAATGTTGACATAATTCATATCCTTTATGATTAAATGATAATTAAATGCACAGCTGGAGCTCTTCATTGTAAGTGTTTCCATGGTTTGGGTGATAAGCAGAATGTGTGACAGCGTCTGCTGCCCTGTGATGAAGCATGAAGCATTCATGCACTAATGGAGATCGATCTGCCCGGCAGAGTATCTGCTCTTCTCACCTCTGTCCTCCCTGTCGTCACACCAGCACCCAACCCTCAGAAAAAACATGTTCACTCCCGTGTACTTTTCTCACCAGTATTAACAGCAAAACACTGCGTGGAGCAACATTCATCCATCATATAGTAGAATATACAGAAAAGGAATATTTGAAATCCTGTCATCACACCTGAGACGACTGTCCTACTTCTGCTGCCACAGCATCGGGACTGGGTTGGTGTAAGCATGAAGGTCAACAAGGAGAAACGGTGGAAAGACCTGATTGCAATTGGTGAAGAGGTCTGATCAGACGAGACCATTTAAACAATTACACAGTACGTATTGGCAGAGTACTTCAACGACCCATCCATGGCTATAGATTCTCATTTTCCACCCACTCTAACTATCAGGAAATAAACGAGGAAGATCAATTAGGAAAGTTAAAAATAGAAGGAGGACAAAAGGGGCAACTGAAATTCTAAAAAGACCATTGAGACATAGGTGAACAAGAGTGGGACGTCACAGACTAACTACTGCTACTACTTTTGGCTTTTTGCAGGATTTCCTTAAGCTAAAGGGAGTTGGGTCTTACAGTACTTAGATTAGGGTAATTTTCGCCTTTGAGCAGAGTTATCTTTTATATCAAAACAAATTTTCCCTCCACATAATCCCATCAACCTCTTTCCATGACCGTGTATCCACACATGTTTAGATCAAATTACAGAAGCAATGCCAACATATAAGGCTTCATCGGGTGAAGAATGTTTCATTATGGATGGAGTTCTGCCCCTCGAGGAAAGCAGACATGCGTCATCAAAACAAACAAAATCTGAATCATCTGTTTCCAAACTGCTGCAGACCAAACAATCGCAGAGCATCGCTGAGGACTCGCAGAGGCAATCCGAACGCAACGGGCTGATTGTCTGTGGCAGGTCACACTGTAAGTGGGACACATTTCCATACAATTTGCATGATCCCTTTAATTGGTTTAGTTGAAAACACTTAAAGGGCAAACTCCTGTGGATCTTCAACAGCTTCATCCCTGGAACGAAAACAGACAGTGAAGGCACATGAAGAGGCTGCGATCTCTCTTCAAGCTTCGGCATTCAAAGGATTCATAAATAAATCATTGAGCAGTTTCTTTTGGTTTCATCACTTTCAGGTTGTCTTTTGATCTGGATTGACGGGCAGAACTTTTTATTTTGATTGTACATCAATGCTCACCGGGATTCCCTTGATGTTTCTTCACTGTGAACTGCTTTCAAGTTTCTGCACGTCCGCCGTCAGTAACACTCGACGCTTTTATAAAGTATTTGAAAAGTTGTCAAAGACTCAGGAAGTAATCTAGAGACACCTTGATTCAAGCAGATCTGACAACAGAATATGAGGTGGCTAAAATACAGAAATATGTTTTTGTCTCCTGCAGACTTTCGGGGCGGATGCTGTCGTGTGCACACGGATTTACGTACGGGAATGAAGCTCTGCACTTTCATCGGGACCAGAGAACAGATTTGGACCACAATTCGTTTAAACCCAACAACAGTCTGTCATGTTAACTTCCCAAGAAGCATCCTGTGTAATCTCTCTACATCAACCTGCATAGTCTCAACATACAATAGTGATATCTCTGTAATCTGGTTACTTGTAGTAAGTATTGTGCCTGGTGCAGGACGTCTCAGTGTCCTGCAAACTTGGTGTCCACTGTTTTCTAGAATGTAGTCATATTCATTAGTGAAGTATTGATGTTCAATGACAGGAAACAATAAAACATGGAAGAAACTGTATCAGAGCCTCTTTCTTGATCAACTGCATTTCGGTCTCGGCCCCTAAAGACCAAATAAAACCGGTACAGGAACGTCTACACAATGACATTGGATACACTTCTTAAAAACCCGAAGCTGCCCCTTTTTAAAAACATCCCATCATGCTTCAGCCTCCAACTCTCTTCTGTTGTTTGTCACTTGCTCTATTTCTCTGGACACGTCTCTGTGTGTGATGCAGCTGTGGGGCAACAAGATCAAAAAGAGAATCCAGCGACAAGATAAGACCAGACAGACTGGTGCAAATCCGATCATCAGCCCCCCAGTAGGGCCCTGTCGCTGCAGCATGACAAAGGTTGTCATTTAGTTGTTCATCTATATGAGTCATCTGTTCAAGGGGACGGGCAAGAAAACAGCAATCATTCTCTGCAATCGATGGGGTTCTCAAATTCAATGATGCATGAAGATGCATTTTTTATTCATTTATTTTTTAGCATGATGCAATTTGGGATTTTTGGGGAAATGGATGTGATGTAGAGAGCAGGGAGCCGAAGGGAGCCGAAGGGAGCCGGTCCTCAGGGTCTGTCATGTGGATATAACATCACAGCAACAAACAGACACAGCGGCGTTGTGGTCACTCCATCTATCCGACCTCTTTTGCTTCACTTACCTTTCTGAGCCGATCGCTCCGTGCTCTATGCTGCCTATTGTTTTACCAACAAGGTGGTCATGTACAAGGCAGAGAAGTAATAAAGGAAGTAGCTCTACATGTGGAATTGGTATCTGGAATCATCATTTAAAAGACATGAGTAACGTCTCACAACTTCACTTACAA
>CAAKHC010002042.1:37864-66612 GCA_901007825.1 Macroramphosus scolopax | reverse complement strand
CAACAAGGTGGTCATGTACAAGGCAGAGAAGTAATAAAGGAAGTAGCTCTACATGTGGAATTGGTATCTGGAATCATCATTTAAAAGACATGAGTAACGTCTCACAACTTCACTTACAAACAATTGTAGACAAGATGATTGCAAGTAGCAGTTGCATGAAACCACTTAGGCTAAGGTTCCACTTAAGGTTCCCCTTAAATGTTCATATTAGCAACATAAACATGGTTACAACAATAAGCACACACAATACAAACAGACAAATACAACACTCACAGACCACCAATGAGTGAATAAAATATCCAGTTAACATACTATACCAGGTCAAGGAGAAAAGTCTTTCATAATGCATGAACAGGCACAACTTTCTAAAACGATTTAGGTAAAGAATTTAAGACCAATCACTAAGTAGCCTGAGTAGAGTGACTAGTCTTTTCTTCATCCTTTAAAATGGACTTAAATTCTACCATATTAATCAGCTCTAATTGAGAGTCGAAATGTATAATAAGTTGAGGTTTGCAAACATAGAGACGTTCAGGGTCAAACTGCTGCACCTTCACACCGTTGAAGCCGGTTGAAGAGAATAAATCAGTTGGTAAAGATTCACATGTGCCTCCCTCTGAAGTTATCGTGGGTATGATTGACCAGACGTCCCCTCCTGGCCTGGTCGTATGAGGGAATCCCTCAGGACGAGCTGGAGGAATTCACTGGGGAAAGAATATGACCTGCTGAGACACACGTCTCTGATTGGGATGGAGTGAACAGAGGGAGTGAACGGACTGACGGATGGACGGAGAAAACACGTTTTTGGATGCATTCATATAAATGCTTCAAAAATAACTTAAAATAATTCAATCTTAATTAAACAAAACCAGTTTTATTCCTATTATAGGATGTCTCCTTGGGTGTTTGATCCAAACCTGTCCCAGCATACACTTATAAACTAGCTTCTGTCTGGACAAATATATCTGTCTGTGTTTTACTGAAACGCTGTAGCAGAGCTGCTCAGGCACTAATTTGCCGTTTGGCTCGTCAGCCTGAGTGCACTGCTACGATACAAATCCCTCTGTTGGAAAACGACCCGAAGCTCTTCCCCGGAGCAGGTGCACAACGCTTGAGTCCTTCGGTTTGGGCCAAATCAGCCTCAGTTTCTGCAGTGAACTGTGTCGAAGCCTCAGCAGTGGTCAGAGGCCTTGGCTGGGACAGCAGTCCTGTGCTCTGGGTGGAAATGGCGAAAAAGTGGCACAACATCAAAAACAAAAAGCAAATCTGTCTCTGTCCTTCATTGCTGCCAGGGATTAAAAGGTTTTCCTTTCAACATTTGGCCTTGCGAGGACTTACACACTGGCTTGATGACTGTTCCCATTCCGTTATGCCAAGGCTGCTGGGACGGGTGTATACCACCCCTGCTTTCTGACCTGGTATCCCCTGAAAGAATGAGTTTCCTCCTGATTGCACCACAATGCTCCGGGAAGCAAGAGCCAGGGCGTGCGCCTGCTGTGATGTTAATTTAATGACGAGCTGCTGTTCAGATGGCAGGTCCAGATAGTTGAATAAGGGGATTGTTGTGTTTTTGCTCCATTCGGGGGTAAGGGGCCCCTCTTCCCCTCTTACTGTTGGGCACCAAACAGTGGAGCCTCTGTGAGTACAGTGGAGTACAGCGCCGCTTCCGAACGGAGCAAAAACAAAAGTTTCCCTCCTTATCTCAGTTCGTTGTCCCAATTGAGCTCCTCCCAGGCTCTGAGGGGTTTTTGAATTTGGGAAAAAAAATTGCCTATTGTTTTTTTTCACTAATTTATGTGTGATAGACGGGAAATCCCAGTTTCATACAGCCTGCCTCTTATCTTCTTAGCGTTAGCATCCATTCCCGCTCATAATGAGATTGTACCCAACATACTAATTGCTGAGATCCGGGAATGCAGCAACACTGAACGAGGTCAAGAGACAAGAAATAAAAGCATTAAGACAATTAGGTTTCAGGTTATGAAAACCATATTCTGACATGTCAATCAGGACCAAATTGTACAGCTAAAGCCTTGATTATTAAAATAACTTTATTGGCTGCAGGTTTCAGATATAGTAACTGAGTGAGTGTCTATAAATGGACGTTTATAACTACATTACAATGGAGAGGGAAAACATCTATTGTCATTTTTCAGAACCTGGAAACCTAATTAGTTTGATTAAAGGCAATATTGTGCCTACTAAAGCATTAGTAAAGGATTTGTTAATCATTAACAACAATTAACACAGAAATACTAAATAAATTTCAGGTGTAAAACAAGTTCAGAGTTCAGGAGGGCATCTGACACATCTGAATACTTTTTAGCATTTAAACTTTTAAATTCTTATTTAACTTATTTTCAACTTCTTGGAACCTTCAGTGACGTAAAACATATTCCAAGATGGGAAAGGAGTCTCAGAACAAGGACAAGTACAAAGAGACACACTAATTTATAGAAATATCCTTAAATCTCATTTGTAGCTTGCTTGATGGTCCTATAAATAATTTCTGAAAAAGTGTCCCATTTTAGCTGACTCCACCCTACAAGCCCTTTATAAGAATTGCCTTATTTGAAAGTGATCCCCGATGGTTATATTAACTTTGGCCTGACATGCGGGTGATAAATTGTCGGGCACATAAATGTCCAAAAATGCAAATTGCACTTGTGTTTAACCCTGGTAGATGATGCTGACTAACCCTGCAGATTGGAGAAGGTGTAACATGCAGCATATCATAAAAGGTCAGGTTAAGCCATGTATGTGTGAGGACAGTCGCTGTCACATTAAATTACCCAGAGAGCTTTGTGCCTCTAATGTCCCCGACGACTTTCATCTGGTGATATATTTAGTCACGCCTAAGCCTGAATAAATGGCTTTTTCAGGAGGGGACACACATATTCAGAGAACTCGGGAAACATGAATGTCTGCTCGATGAATTTGAAGCAAGACGGAAATAGAAGAGACGTGATGATGAAGACGAAGATGAAGAGGGAACAACAACTTTCTATCTCGAGAAACTTATTACTGGTTTGTATGCTTTAGGTTAACCTACTGTAGAACAACTTTCCCTAAATAATCTGAGAAATTACTGTATTTATATTTCCTGAAGTTTATAGTCGGATGTTCTGGCTTCTATCTTTTACCTTTGTGTTCAGCAGGAAACAATTTGGGTTAGAAACACATTGTGTTTCCTCTGTTTTGTGAAGTGATTAGGACTGTTTTCACATCGTTTTCCCGCAGGTGCATTCAAGGATAGTTCAGTAGCCTACATGGTATTTCAGGGTTGCTGCCAATTACCTGCTTCTGGGTCAGGCTATATAGATTCCACCTGTTTGTCAGAATTTCTCATAGTCTGAATTAAACGATCAGTATCACAACAATAGGCTAGTTGGCGAGTGACATGAGCTTGCTTCGGTTATGTAAGAGAGCCAGGCTGCACTAATCCATTTATAGAGGATAGGAGCCTGCAGGATAGTGCTTTCTCATCATCATCGTCTTCATCAAGACACCTCAGCCAGACATCCCAGCTGGGCAGTACATCCACCACCACAGAAGAAAAGCATCTCTTCTCCTTAAAGTTCAAATAGACAAAACAGCTGGAAATCCAGCTCAAACCGAATGCAGTGAACGTTTCTGGTGGCCCAATAGTTTCTACTCCACCGAGCGGGAGAAGCATTCAGAGATTTTGTTCCTTTTGCTGGTGAGAGAGTGAAAGTGCCTTGAATTTTTAAATACGGCCAGCCTGATGAAACCTCCCGCCTCTCCACATGCAAAAATAAAGAACATAAAACTACGTTGCCACTCTTAAGTGAGTTAATTGCTCTGCATTGTGAGTGCCAAGGCCTCCAAGCTTGAGGGACAATACCAGCTCTGTAGCTGGGACAATAGCTCTGTTCTCTGAGTCAGAAGTTGCAGAAGCAGCGACATTAGAGAGCTGTCGAGAGTTCAGGAGTGTGCGGTCCACGGAAGTAATCACGCAGAAGAGCTTTGGGAAAGAAAAGCCCTCCACTCTCCCTCAGCTGGTGCTTCCTCTGAGGAACAGCAGAGGTAAGAACAAGTCCAATACTCGCAGTAACAATAGTTCCTCTGGCATCAATATTAGTAAAGCTACTGGACATTCTGAAACACACTTTTAAATCTCTTTTCTGTCTAGTAAGAAACCAATTAAAGGATGAATGATCATTAAATAAAGCTCCCGTAATGTTTGCTGCATCCTGCTTTTAGTTTCTTTTTAAATTGAGAAAACCATTTGTAATAAGGTTCTTCAATGAAAGCCTGTTTAAAATGTCCTTTTAAGATCTCGTCCACATATGTATGAAGGCACAGAAATGATGTTTTGAACAAGAAGACAAACACATCTTCTACCAAGTTGTCTCAAGGAAGCTCAATGTGCTTTAACATGCCACAAAGTTTAGGCGTGCCAAAAGAATTAAGGTCCTCCTTTGTACTGCAAAGGTCCTCCATGTTTATCTTCTTGACAACTCTGGTGTTCTTTCTCTGGACCTTCAGGATGATCAGTCGGTCCCTCTGGCGCAACATAACTTTAGATAAAAGTCCTTTATGGTCTAAATTCAACTGAGATGTGACATTTACGTCACTGTTATGTGCAAAGTGCTGGTGTACGGTGTGAGGGCTCCCTCTGCAGGATATGTTGGGAATATTTTTTTAAAAGAAGTTCTTTATAAATAAAATATTGCCATTGAGCACTATTATTAATTGCTTAGTGGATTTTAACCTCTATACATCTAACATGGATATTTCACATGTTATTTCCTAGACTGTTTTGTGAAAGCTGAGGTAGTAAAAGGGGCAAAAACACTTACTCAGCATATTTTCTGACAGTTTTATAGCTAAAACAACAAAATAAATGTAAGCAGAGTGTTTGAGGATTAAGTTTTAAAAGTTTAAGAATTAAATGAACCCCCAAAATCCCACAAAGTGATTATCTGTCTTGAATATAAATGCAATGGATATATATATATACTGCAGATTGCAAATGAATCTTGTAGACTACTTTTCATATTGGTTTGCATTTGTCTGGCTGTTGCTTGCTGCAGTTTGAAATGTCAGGAATTTTAACTTCCACAGGCCAAACCAATAGAAATCTGTGTATTTATTGCATTGAAATAAGCTGGTGTGATGCGTATTTTGACATAAACAGAAAATCTCCTTTTGCTCTCCTGCAGTATTAACAGAGGATAAAAGACACAAGACATCAGGCGAAAAAATAAGCCACTCAACAACTCCACAAAGATCTACGTAGGCTACAAATAGTTTTTATTATTACTTTAAATAATGTCTAAATAAAGGGACTAAAGACATGCTCGTGTGACTTCTTCCAATATCAAAAATATGGTGTAGGGTGATGGTTGCAGCAGAAATCTATCCAGGGAGGGAAAAGCGTGCATCAAAAGGTGAGAACGTTGTGGAGTCCATTCACCTGAAGACCTTTAGACATGAGCCCCACCAGCACTACGGAGGTGACAGATCTCAACACGGGCAGTGATTTTCCCGACCGAATGTCACATTGAGAAGACAAAATGTTATTTTCCATATATAAAAACCTGGATACATTTCTACCACTCCACATGTATTTACTACGGAAATTAAAAAGAAAAGACATAAAAGAACACACAAAGGGGGGGAACAGCTATTTTTATAATCAACTCCCTTTGGTAAAAACTGTAATAAATGGTCTTGCATTTGTCTTTTCATATACATACTAACTTTAGCCATTTACCACTAAAGCCCACAGTAAGCTTGGAAAGTATTACTAGCACAACAACACAGGTCTGTCATAAAAAGTCTGAGACTATGTACAGTGTATTTACAAAGTGAGCGGCATGTGGACAGTCCTCCCAGACTGGGGGTGTGTTCATGTGTGTGTTTACAAGCTGGTGTATTGGCGGAGGGCATTGCCAGCAACATTTTAAAAGTTTGACTTCCAGGGCGGCGAGGATCAATTGTGTTAATAGAACTATATATAATATATATACACAACACATACACTGTATACATGTCAGTGTCTGACACATTCACAAGCTATACAATTTTACACTCTGAGACCAAACAGTGTTGAGAGGCTAACGTTTGTCTTTTTTTTTTTTACATACTACGCAACAGTGCTTTTCCATCTAACCCGACAATACTGTTTGGGCCTCAGGCACAGTTTCTAATAATGCTGCCATGTGTTTCGGGAAGGAAATGTAACCCTCTTTCCATCTAGTGATAGATATATAATTGTGATTTGGCCTTAACGCAGGAATGTCTGAACCAGATCTCTCGACTGTTGAGCTCCCTCCAAACCTTCAACATGTTTCTCTTCCTAAATAAGTGCACTTGTCCACCATATTGTTTCTCATGGATATTTCGAATAACATTTTCATAAAGAAATCCCTGTATGATTGATTTCGATGGAGCTCTTACTCTAATGGCTTCACACAAGACGGTTAGTCAAAAGCTGAACCGAAGCTTATTTGTGATAAAAGTACAAAAAGCACCACTCTATCTGTCACAGGCTCACTGTTCATGCTGGAAGTTAGTTTGAGACGTGGCTCAGAGTGCTGGTAAGAGCTCAGGTCTGCGACTGGGACATGACCATTCCTAAGTTTTGGCACCGAAGGCCCTGTGAAAAAATGGGCCCAGCTAAAAACGCTGGTAAAATCTGCTATCCTGCCGCCCCAGGTGCAACATACATGGTAGCTAGCTTAATTGTGCTCCCATGTCGGCCTTTAAAACACATTAATAAGCCCTCATCCCTACCTCTACTCCTGACCTGTTCAACCAGCCCCCTCCCCAGAAATGAGTCTCTCTCCCGTTTTCTCTCCTTGGCTCTGGTCTGTTACGGTGTCTTACTAGATGGGCCATATTTGACGCGGTATTTGTTGATGTTCATGAAATGAAGGATTTCTGGCTGGCAGTTGGTGGTGCAGGGTAATAGTCCTTCTCGCCCTTCGCCCATCAGCCACTTGTTGGTGTCAGCGTTCATGTCACTGGTCACGTGCTCCTTGACCCATGCATCCACCCGGGCCTGGAAGCGCTTGTGCAGGCGTGTGCTCACCCTCTCATGTGACTGTGGGGGAAGGAGAGGGAGGTTGAAAATTAATACGAACAGTAACTAGAAGGGCACTCAATAGAGCGCGTACCTGCGTCAAGGCCCCTCATTACTCTAAATTAAGCAAACCATACACAAAACTATCAATTGCTGTCTGGCCATAATCCAAGCCTATTGGATCTATAGGTGGTCTATTAGCTAACATGTGCGATAAATGAATAAGCCGTACAGTGCCAGTGGAAGCTAATATGGGTGAATACCTGGTGCGCTCGCATTAGGGCTGTACGTCTGTACATGTAATCCTCAGACTTGAACACGTAGACCATCTTGTAAGAGTTGAGCTTGAACATGCACTCCATCTTCTCTTTGTCCAGGGATTTCTTGCCGCCCTCGCAGGCTTCTTTGTCCAGCTGCTCTCTGCCCTTCTGGTACTTCCTTATCCGTCTCAGGTTCCTGGTTACGAGCGTAGAGACATACGTGATGAGAGTGACTAATGAGATCAAGCAAGAAAGTGTCAGAACAAATCGATGAGAGTTAATTTCATCAGAGGATGCTTTTAAATTTGACTTTCATATATGTCAGACAGCTTAAGCAACTAGGAAATCTACAGCAAAAGATCAGGAAATCTTTTTACATCCTCAACTTGGCATTCAGAGTTAAAAAATACAATGTGATGTGTGTGTGTGTGATGTGATGACTTACCTGGGAAGGAAAACTGGCTTCTGGGCAAGATGCTCCCTCAGCTCAGGAGTGGTAGAATCTGGGTTTAAGTAGCGTCCAACATAATCTGACCAACGCTGCAAATACAAAACAAGTTCTATATATGAGATTTACAAAATGAACATAGCAGCAAACAATCAGGTAGGGATATAGTGGAGAAAGGGCATCCTGAGCAGAGAATGGAGGAATATGTCCTCTGTATGCTTTGTAATTTCAGCTCCCTTGTTCTTTTTGATCGCTGGTCCAGCCACATGTTTTGTGTTTGCGTTGCTAATGTTGCATTGGCTAGTTGGCGTACTGTATCATATCATGACAATGTATTGTTTGTAAATTTAATCTGTTGTGTTTCCGATGTGCTCAGGAGTTGCCTGTTCTGGGCTTGACCTGACCTTGAGCCCATCTACTATGAAACCCTCTGAGGGCAACAGCCAAAGTTTCAGGGCTTTTGGTGTAGACAGCAGATTTCCAAATCAAGACTTGTTCATCAATTGCCCGTTATGGTTAAGATCCGATTAGCAACTTCAGAGGTTAGATGGTGAGGTGTAGCTGACAGGAGCATTTTTGGTCTGAGATGCTGGTGCTCTAATGTGACATCTAGCGGCAGGGGATGTCATACATAGACCCAGATTAGGTATACAGTATGATCGTTAATACTGCACCAACACCCACAGCCAGTAGTAATGTGTGAGGTTTCAAGTACCCAGGTGAGTTAACAGTTTCTTACCTCAGCCTCCATGGGCTCATCAGAGTTGTCCTCCTCCGTGTCGAGCAGCTCCACTGTGAGCTGCACCTGGCCTCTGTTCCTCAGAAACATCACCTGAGAAAGTGACAAAGTGACAAAACTCATTCAGTGAGTGAGAAATAAACAGGACATGCTGAGGGCTCAGGTGGCTGAGGTACAAACCAGGTGAATACAACATCATCCTGGGTTGGAATTAAGGACTTTTATGACATTTTCCAATATTTTATCTTTAATCTTAGTTCCTCTACTCATTTGAAACCCAAATTTGGATTAAACATTTCAGAACGAAGAAAGCTGAAGATGTTAAAAAAAAAAAAAAAAATCAGAAAACGATATAAAAATATCTGTCAGCTTCACAAAACTTGCTGTGATGCATCTAATCCGAACCTCCATGTCAAGAAAGTTGGTAAAATACATTCAGGTTTTCTGTTAATCTGGTTTGTTTGTATGTACTATTAATGGTACAAACAAACCTCGACTGATGGAGTCAGCTTTGCAGTTTTTTTGCATGGACAGTAGTGTGATAAAGACCACCAATCTGGTTTATTATTAATAGGAATCCTTTTTTGCATTTACCTTGAAACAGTTCTCATCAGACATGAGCTGCTCAGCTCTTCGCTGGTAGAGTGACTCTGCAGAGCTCCGCGAAGATTGGGTGGACATGGTTCCTCCGCTGGCGCTGTTAGCGCTTTCTGCTAGGTAGAGGTCTGTTACCTGGATGCAGATCTCATCGCTCACAATGTGCTGGAGCTGGAGGGAGAGAATCACTAGTGTTTGATGGAATATTGGAAAGTTAAAAATGAGGTAAGAAATTGGGAGGAGGGACCAGATGCCTACCTGTCGGACAATGCTCTGTATGAGCTTGTCCATTGTGAAAGCGGTGTAGGCGTGAATAGTGAACATTTCCCTCAGCGAGTCCTCATATTGTGAAGCCTCCATATTTCCGTCCAGCAGGTTCCGAACCATCTCCAAGAAGGCCGAGTAGTAGTCTTCCACCTCAATGTCCACTGGAGAAAGCAATATTACAAATCATTGTTTGAGTGGACCAACACATGACAGGAGAAGGTAACTGTGGATTTACCGCTTTCAAATAGACACAAGGTTACTGTGGCAACCTAAGGTGAGACGGCTAAGTAGCGGCCAACAGTTGGAAATATTCAGGCCTGGCAGACTCCCCTCTTTCACCTCTCTACTTTCCCTCCCATCAAAGTTCCTCTGAACCTGTCGCTTCACTGTATGAACACACATCTCTGTGAGCATGACTGTGCATGTGCTTCTCCTCCCCATGCCCATGGGGCTTGTCACTTTAAAACATGGCTAAATGGTAAAGAGCTGCAATCTGAAACTAATGGATATCAATAGTATCTGCTCTTTCTTAATAGCCAAATGCAAACGAACACAGTACAGAATGTTGAATGTTGTTACTCACTGGGCTCCTTCAGTCTCAGCTGGATGGCTGGGTTGTCACTCTTCTCCTTCTTGAGTCCCAGCATTTCCTTTTCCCAGTCTCGTTCCCTGACGTCTTCTTCTATCTGCCTCTCTGCCTGCCCGTACAACCGCAGCAGTCGAGAGCACAGCGTGTGGTGCAGGCGCTGGAAGATGTACCAGTTGTTGTTGACATAGAAGAGGTTGTAGGCTTCGTCGCTGCCGCGCAGCTTTTGTGCCGCCGTGTTACTGAACAGCAGCTTGGACTTGGAGGGGCTCCTGCTGCCGGGGATGCCGTTGTGCTTTTTGGAAGCTCCTTCTTCTAGATCGATCTCTTCTTCCTCTTTCTCCTCCTCTACATCAGAGAGCTCGCCACGTTGAGCAAACAGCATGTCGGGGATGAAGTGGTATATGATCTGTTTGATCTTGTATTTGTCCTCCTTCTGGATGCTGGTCTGGCGCTTGACATGGTGGATGATGAGGGCTGCTGCGTCCTCTAGGATCTGGCTGTCCTCGTATGCCAGCGTCAGGTGGGGGCCGGTGGGCGGGCTGGTGTTCTCCTCAGATGCCTGTTCTTGGCGCTGTAAGCAGAAGCAATTAAATGTCAACATCCATGTCACAACCATGACCAGAGATTGTTTCTACTACAATTACTTTGGTTTCCTACAGCAGTTTATATTCTCTTGCTGACGACAAAAACATGAGTGAGAGGAGCAGAAGGAATATTTACTTCGTCATAGATGCTTTCAATTTCATTCAGCAGGGACTTGGATCGAAGCACTTTGGTGTCGTTCTGTTTGAAGTTGATGCCTTGATGGTCAAGGGATTTGAGGTAATACTTCTCGTTCTGCTCCCTCCAGATCTTGTTGAAACCTCGCTGGGCTTCCCGCCACTCCTCTTCCTTGGTCTTTAGCCTGAGTACAAAAAAAAAACTCTTAATGACAAAGGCAACTAAAAGCTGTCCGATTCAGCAAAGATAACAGAGCATCAAGTCTTAGTCTCGTTACTTTGCATCATCACAAACTGAGACAAACATCTGCTGTGACTTTATACACTAAAGCAGCACTAAAATAAAATACGGTTAAAAATGGGCCTTATTTTCAAATCCACTACCCAAACATCATATTGGCTTTTCTCCCGTGTGGATTAGTGTGTTTAAGCTTCGGTTCATAACGTCACTCTGGGCCCAAGTAAGCTCCGATACACCCGTTTGCTAAACTGTGTAAACTCAGAGCTTGTGAATCCTAAACATTCACGGTAGCACATCTTGATGATACTTCATACAGATCAGAGATACACAAGCAAACCTGGTACCTCAAATTACAAGACAATCACCCAACAGAAAGTGACTCTGTTGCTGTCTAGAGTCACTGAGGTTTCCTGCCCCGCCACACAGATCTCACTATTACCAGCCAGTTTAGCCTAAAAATTATTTTGAAGTTGCTTTTTAAAATGTCAAATTTTATTGCTTTCAAAAAAAATAAATCATATCTCACAATGGGAAAGGACATGTGCATCATTCAGGGATTAATTTGACACAAACCTCTTTAACACAATGGGGACAGAAACAGCAGGATTTTTCTTCAGGCCATCGATAATGTCGGGGGCTTTGTCTCCGTATATCCTCTGGATTGCCTTTCGGTGCACAACCTCAGAGGAGCCGCCCAGCGTGTTGTCCAAGCGGAACTTGGCCTGCTCTTCTGCAGACATGCGGGATAACTTCCGCTGTACCGTCTCCAGGACTCGGATGGTAGTCAGGTTGGTTTCCAGAACCACATCCAGCTGGAGGGAGGAACACACAAACACTTTATTATCCATTCATGTATGTGCACGTCTCTAATTTTTTATTAATTTACAACTGCACACATCTATTCTAACAAACTTATTTTTCATTTTGGATCACCCCCCAATGTTGTGACATCAACGAGAAGCTGCATGTTCCTGCTCACCTCAAAACGTTCATCCTCACATCTGTAGATATGCTCTTCGTACTGAGTCTTCTTGGAGCTGACAAATGTGGAGTCCTCAGACCACGAGGGGAAGGAGACCCAGGTGTCATTTAAGACCTGAATACAGCCAGAAATAACACCATTTAAATTTCACTTAGAAACGTTGAAAAACATTCTGCACATCACAAGGTTCAATTTTGTTGACTGGACAGACGGTCGCAAGCCGCTCTAACCTCTTTACAAAGTGGAGTTCTTCCGGTGCATTTGGGCTGCTGGTAGCTTTTGGGCAGGGCCCTGTAGCTGGAGCCGAGCCTCTTACAGGAGGCGTAATCAATCTCCATGGCGATGCCCTCGGTGGCCCGTTCCTTAGGGTATGTTTCGATGTGGGACATTTCCCGATATCCAAGGAAGTTTTTAAACCAGTTGAACAGCTCAGGGAATCTCCTGTAGAACACAAATAGTTAAAGTGAGGTTCTATGAGAAGTTTCAACACACTGTGAAAAAGGCCGATGTCTGAGCACTCACCCTAAAAACGGCAGCACCAGCTGCACCAGTTCAGCCCGGGAGATCACCTCCTGGTTAAAGATGACCAGACACCGCAAGAAGTTGTCGTAGGCCTCCGCACTTCGCAAGGCTTTGCGCACCTTTGATGAGGGGTAAATTTAAAAACTGTTAATGATAAGAGTCAACTAGAGGTACAGAGGAAGTGCAAAATAAATAAATAATAATAATAAATAAAACTTAAGTCCTTATGCTTCCAGCTTTTGTGTTGACTTCCTTCCATCCATGCAAATACTTCTTCTTTATCACACTTTCACATGTAACATAAACTAGATTATAACATCAACTCACCTTCTCAAAGAACAGAGATTCTGTTCCGACTCCATGCTTGCTGGCCTCTGCCACTGAGGAATCTTTCAAGTTCAGTAACTTGGGCTTCTTCTGTTTAGAAGAGGAGGCATTTTTAGTTCAATTACAAAACAATTGACAAAAAACACGGTAAATAAGTGTAAGCAGGATGTGTAGTGTGTAGTGTACCTTGACGGGGGGTGTGGCCCCTGGAGCTGGATGCCGGCGGATCTGGCAGCCGTTCTGATTGGGCCTCTGTTTGTTGTTGTGCTGCAGCTTTTTGGCGGTACCACCGTGATCGTTTCGTACAGACTCTGCCTTTTCAGCTGTCGTCTTATTTAACATCTTCAGAGAATAAACAACAAAGAGGAACATCAGCACATGAGAACAATGTTATAATCCACCGACACAGCAAGACTGGAACTGCTCAGTATCTCTCAATCATGAATATACGAGCTTTACTCAGTGAGAAAGCTTTTGCTCTGTTGGTCCGTTAAATCAGGGCGCAAGATCCATCTGTCAAATATTAAAACTTTAGCTCAGCTTACCACCGAACTGTTGGCGTCGGGGAGAAACTGCCCAAACTCTGAAAGAAGGTCCTCTTGGTTCTTGAAGAGCCTGGCCACCTGAGCGTACACCTCCTGCTCTGTCAGAGCTGGGGTGTAGTTCCCCCCTGCCTCCTTAGCATTACGTTGCTCCTTCTGTAGAAGTTGAACACAAGGTTAATGTCAAGTCACTGTGGAAACATTTAAAGGTATTTTGCTGTTTAAATAATCACAAACGAGAATCCAGGACCAGACAACGTGGTAAAGAGTGTGTAAACTGCAGCTTCAGATTATTGATGCTGCTTTTTTACAAATCGGTATTATCTCAAATAATTTTCATATTTGTTGCCCCCACTGCTCCACCATTTTCTTAAAAACTTTGTCTAAAAATATTTTGTAATGTATTTGAAGTCTAACTGCTTCAGAGTATTGTTTTGACCACTAACCTGGTACGTGTGGAGGATCTCCAGGAAGGCTTTGTAGATGTCAGGCTGGCCCTGGAAGCGGTTCTTGATCTTGTTAACATAGTTGATGGCATGGTTAAACTCCACTGGCTGGTTATTCTGCAAGGGTGGGCCGGTTGCGGTCCCACTGAGTGGTGGGTGGAGCTGCATGGGTGGGGAACGGGGAGAGGTGTACGCAGGGATGGACGGATTGCTCTGACTGCTTGGTGTTAACGTCTGGGTCTGAGGAGGCTAGAAAAGGACAGAACATTATGGATTTAAGGGGTCATTTACAAGATGCAGCAAAACAAAGTAACAGTAAAGGAATGTTCCAGTTTCTTGAGCAGATTTTTGGTTCTCACCTTGCTCATCTTGGCAGGGCTGGGCTGTGTCAGAAGGGGCGGAACGCTTGTGGTAGGAGTAGACGGGGGCTGGGTTTGATGTTGGGTGGATGCTCCTGTTATGGGGATATTCTGGACAGAAATGCCGTGCGGGGTGATGTGGTGGATTTGACCAGGTGTTGTCACGTTAACCAGGTCGTTGGTTTGGACCTCGATCTTGTAGCCAGGAGGCAGGAAAGTGTTGAAGCCCATAATGAGGTCGGGGTGGCCTTTGAAAAGCTGCGACACTCTGCTGATGACTCCAGGGGTGTCAATGCTGGTTAAACGAACAACAGAGAGAATGAATTGATATCCACCTGAACACCAGGTCTGGCAGATTCTGCATGAACCTGCATCATACATTGTAACCTTCTACAGAAGATTATAAGTAGCAAAGACAAACAAATGTCAGTCTTTGGATATGCATGTCATTGACAACAATATCTATAAGGAAGATAAAACAGTGCTCTCACCTTTGAGACTTGAACTCTTTCATTATGTCCAAAAAGTCGTTGTAAACCTGAGGCTGGTTGCCAAACTGCAGTTTCACTTGGTCCAAGTAAGACAAAGCATCTTCCACCTTGAGGAGAAAGAGAAGTGAAGTTTGTGTCATCTGTATTTCTCTTACATTCCTTTGGCAGCACTGACCAGAATTCAAAGATTGAACTTCCTCACAGTAAGTGAACTATCATGATGAAGATTTGTCATCTGGACGTTCTGTCTGACGTCCATATATTATTGAGCAGCTACAGCATCATAAACAAACAGAGGACACAGCTGAAACATCTGCGGACACTGGGACTGATCTCAACTTCACTATAAATCTCTTTCTCTGCTGCCTGTGTATCATAAACTGCAAATAAGAGCAGAGTATGCACAACAAATTATCCTGTCACTCCAAATCATTTTTTGGCGAAGTCACTAATATCTAATAAAAAATCCATTTAACGGATGGCATAGCATCTGTCAGATGCCCGGTTCTATTCTGGATATGGAAGTAACTCATAATGCAAATGTAGCAGATCTTTGTTGTTTGTTTGTGACACTATACCCTATAAACCTATGACCATCAATAGTTTATAATTTTTTTCCAATTTGTAGAAAATATCCCAATTCAAATGCCTCGGAACAAACTGTGTATTATTCCCGGGAAAATAAAACAGTGCTGCAAATACAGCTATATGCAAACTTCCAAATATAACTGCATTTTTACTTTAACTGACCTCATGACATTTGCAGGTTTCCCATCGTGCATGACAAATCTTTCACAATACAAGTTGCTGACTAACCTTGAGCCGCTGGAACTGCTGCTGGCCCTGCGCAGAGGCTTGAGGAACGGCCGTATGGCTGTGCGCCGACATCACCGAGGGCCCATGGGATTGGACTGCAGGGCTGTGGTGGTGGGACCCACCATGGACAGCTGGGCTCGGTGTGTGCCCGTGCCCTCCACTGTTCTGGGCCACAGCGGGAACCTGGGAAAGCAGAGACAGCTGTTGCATGCAAATAGTAAACCTCTAGTAGAAAGAAATGGGAACATTTGGAGTAAGACTATTGTAACTTGTAATAAACAGGTGTTCAAAACTAGGGATAAATGCAGGGCAAGTTATCTTTCGGAGCTTTTCAACCAGAGGAACTTCTTCATAGTTTTAAGAAAAGTTGGAGAAATACCCTGTTTACACTGAACACACTGCAAGAACTACAAATGATTGTAGTCAATTGAACTACATTTTGAGGAACATTTGAGCTTCTAATTCAGACTAGATAATTGTCGAGCAGAAGAGGAACACCGACCGATATAAATGGAGGATAAATGTTTGAACATTTGAAAATACTAAAAATAATAGCGGTTACACTACAGCTGTTCTCGTCAGCCTCTAAGAATGATAGAAAATTGACATTGTTCTGACAGCTTACAGATAAACTAACAGAGCTTCAGTCCTTGTAGCTGAAAGGCAGTACTAACTAACCAGACTCAACTTGACTAATACTGAGGTTTGAGTAACATATATGACTTAGTTTTAAGTTAAAGTGATATGCAGTGCAGAAGTAGTCAATACCTGGTATCCCTGTGGGACGGAGTACTGGACGCCTGCTGTGGGCTGCATGTTGTCAGACACAGATTCATACACAGCCGGTGCCGGAGCGGGGGCCAGGACGCGATGCTGAAAAGTCTCTGAGTTGCCAGGGAGGCGTCGCTGCTGGGACGCAAAAACCGTTTCCTGATCCTCCAGTCGCCGCTTCATTATGAACTCATATTCATGAGAGCTGAGAGACCTAGGAATACAGAGCATATGGACTTTATTTCAAAACTTTGATGACTTATCAGAATCAATTTTATATCAGCTATCTTGAATTTATCACATCTGTTGAGGAACATGAGTTGTTTTTAGCTATCACCAGAAAGTTGGGGTCCACAGTGGTCTTCCTCTTTTAACCAAATTGATGTCTAACATGTGATTACAAGTTTGTTTTCATTGAAAACTATGGGAAAGTTACCCTGAACGTATATGAAATTGGTGCATGTTGTTGCAGATTGACTAACGAATAGGCTTCTTTTTTAGCTATCAGATGCTCTGGGCTTCTCTAAAAACACCTGGCCTGGAATTTAATCAATTAAAGTTGGTTTTGGTATTATGTCTGTGTATTTTGTGAAATCATTTTGTGTAATTTAAGAATAACTAAGTTTAATTTGATGTGATGCATGTTTTGCAGTTGCATTCATTGGAGAATGTATGTTCTACCTATAAAACAACAACAACACACATGTGTAAGTTGCATAACTGGCAACTTAAACTGAAAAGCACAACTTGGATGGATTAGAATTTGTCTCTTGTTTCTTCTCTTTCCTGATGACCTCCGCTATGCAGATTGAACCCCATTTCATCTGCTGAAAGAGGAAAATTTGTCTCTGCCCACTTGAAAATCTCAGTTTTAAGAGGAACCGAAGTGCATAACTGGTGACAAACTAGCTTGTTTTGGAGCCAATCATGTAGGAACTTGAAGTTTTCAGCGCACAAAGCTGAGAATGGACGTTTCAGAGAAGTGAGGGACATCTTGTGTCTTGTGGCATTTTTAAGATGGTCATCAGACAACGTCTGCACTTATGAGGCTGGTTAGCAAGAAATTTCTGCACTATGCATGCACCATGCTTGTTGAATGTTTCTTCATTTAAATTTACAGATGTTCTCTCTTCGAAGCAAGAAGAGGCTGCCATCTGTTAGGTGCACTAAAACTAAAAACTAACTAAGTTTCGCTTTTCTTAAAAGTAGCCTATTAATAACAATTATTCATGTAATACAATGTTATTTTAAATAAGTTCCCTGCAGACAGTTAGCAGGCAGATCATTCGTTTAAATTCACTATTTGTGTCTCAATTAAATTGTTGTATTTTATTAGATGAAAAATATCAGGATTATATGTCTGACATCTGCCTTCATCCAGTGTTTTCTTTTTTTTTACATTTTGTCAGGAAAAAAGCAGGTAGCATCAATAATGACTGATTTCCATTTAAATAAGCCAATTTCAAAGCTGTTTGTGGCTTATTTTGTAAACGTGTGTGTTCTATCATACGCAAAATAATACAAGGAGACAATCCTAACATGTCTAAATCTTGTTTAAACGGGATATTTAACGTGCACTCAATGCACCGCTTGCAGTCTTTGTAGCCAATGAAATCCACAGACATCCTAACGTTACGTCACCGGAGCAACAAACAGGTGCTGTGGGAACGTGGGAGTCGGTGTGCCATTCACAACTTTCCTAAACACAGCAACAACGCAAGATCCTCTGAATGAATGGCATTAGCATAAACAACGTTGGAACTCCATTGCACATTGCCTTACAAACCCGTATATCAAGCAACAGTGTCGTAATGACTGTCAAACTGGAGTGTCCGTGCATTAGTAACACTTTCTTTCCGACACTGGAAATGCACCGAGCCGTTCACCATCAAATCCTCGCTCTGACCGGTCGTAGCTGGAGGGAGCGGGGCGACAGTATTTATAGATATATCATCTGCATTTGTGTTGTAGCCAAGAACAGGCATATACGGACATGTCTGTTACATGCTAACAGCCGCTAACCGACAGCCGCCGCTTACCATCCCCTTTATGGCCTAGCTGCACAAGCACCGTCCTCGAGTTACAGCACGACGCTTTCCCAACGCCCGCCATTTAGAGCGTGGCGCAGCAGTGCAACAAAATACACTACATGTCAAGCAGGCAAGCACAAAAATAAGCTGACTAGTCAGCCGTCTTAAAAGACGCAGCTGAAAAGAACATGAAGGCGATTATTCCTGTTAACTACGCCGGGAACTTGCTTTGTCGGCGGGTTTTCATCGCAGCCAGTTAGCTGCTAGCTAATGTAAACAACATGAGCAGCCCGACACTGAGAACCATCCGGGGCTAGCAGGGAAGCACATGCAGCTAACAGTTAGCGATCTGTCGCTCAAACGAGGCTATCTGAAGCGGGAATTGGTTATCGATTAACAGGAGTGCTCACTTCAGGTATTGCTACAAATGAGTGTAAAGAAGCATATATTTTGCGTGTGGTCTACTTAAAACATCTGTAAACGGAAGATATGTTGCTAGCTGAATTAGCTCGCTGAATGAATTCAGCTGAACTCACCCCCCTCTTTAAGTTCGCTGATGATGCTTTGATAATCCTTTTTATGTGGATTTACCACCAGACTTCTTCTTGGAAAAGAGACCAAAGCGATGCAAGTCTGAAACACAACTTATGAGTGGCGTGTGCTTTGAAAGAAACAATTCAGGCGGTGAGCAGCAAAGTGAAAATCTTCTCGAGAGAGGAAAACAATCTCCGTTCGGGTAGCAGCGAGTGGGGGCGTGGTATTATTTAGAGCTCCGCCCCTAAATGTTGCCATTGGACAAAGGATAAACAACAGGGCGGGGTGACGGATCCGGATTGTTGGTTTGAGCTGTCAGTCAATGATTTGTCTTACTGTTACCAAGCACGCCCATTTTGACTTGAAGCGCGACAATGCCAGTCATGAGGAGTCTCGACTGTTATGCTTCGTGTGAAATGCCTATGCAAAACCAAATTCAAACCTTAGTCGGCCTCCATGTAATTAAACCCAGCACGTTGTGATCCTTCCTCCAATACACACAAACACTCTTGAAGTCATCAAAGAGAACAGTTTATTGTAGGCGTGAAGTGAGGGTGAAGCATCCTGCTCCTCTTTCTCACTGTAAAGACTAACTTAAAATGATGACATACCTTCCAGGACATTCCTGATATCACTCATTTATCTCTTTTCCTCCGTCTTTATTCAATAATTTACACAATCCACTTGTAGCAAAATGTCTGTGTAAATGGCAATGACACCATAAAACATTCAAAATAACAATTTCAAACTGCAAAATCGATATTTATTATGTGTATCCAATTGTTGTACTGTCTGTATACTTATCATTTATATACAGTTATTAAATCTGCCGTCTTTTCATGTTACACACACCTGATTTTCATGTTTCAAATACTTTTGCGAATGCATGCACACACGTGAGGTTTAAATGTGGAGTTGCATAAAAAAGAAGGGGCTGGGGGCCTATTGGCACTGGTGGGGGTCTGCACTCTCCCACTGCATTTCTTATTATTATTTTCAATGCATCTGTGTATTTCGATTGCCAAAACACATAGAGTAGCCTATTCAGTTGAATTGTATTTTTCCAGGTACATATTTAGTCAGAAAGTCGTACTTTTGAGATTTTGTTAAATTCCTTCTGATTACATTGTTGTTACATAGATTTCAATATCTAATCTACTTTTTCGAGTGCCCTTATGTTCGTTGTTTTGTAATTATAACTGTGTGCAGGTTTTCCTATTGAGATGAATCTATTTAGCGATGAAACAAACTACTTCCTGGAGTTGGGGACATCTGACTCTGTGGGAGGGACCAAGCCTGCCTTTGCACTGTTGTCCCTCCTCTTTGTGGACATTGCAGCCAATCACTGAACGCAACAGCCATTACAAATCCACAAAAGGTGGAACTTCCAAAATAAACCATCGCCCACGACAGGCGGAGCTGCAACAGCAGCCCGGGATTCCTGATTCCAGTCCAGGCAGTGGACACACGAACACACACACGAAACTCCTCTGTCCAGCCCGTCATTAAAGCGTGAACCGTTGCAGCTTCCACAGCAAAAAGATAGACCCGATATATTCACCTATAGCACAATGTTTCTGTTATTATTCGGCTGTCATTTTGTCAAGTTTTTGCAGAAGCATGCAAGACTGCAGGCTGCGAAGATCCGCCGGACAGTACGGTTAGGAGGATCAGTGGCGGTCGTCGTGCGTATTTACTGGCAGCAAACAAAAAAGGTTTATGGCATCGAAACGCGTGATCGGTAACTGTCGCTTTGCTCCACACTGCTTTACTCGGCGAAGTGGGGCCTAGGCGGCTAACACCGCATCTTTTCAAGACGTGCAAGAGCTTATCCAGTTGCCCTTACTGAACAATGCCAAAGTCAAACCAAACGGGAACTACGGGCGTCGCTGTATCGAGGCACCGCCACGCCATTCCCCGCGTCCCCGAAGTAACGCAGCCACGCAGCCCCATTTTCCCGCAGAGAGGTCGGCGGCGCTTTAGGCAAATCCTCGTCTTTGTTTACTTCAATTGTCGGGAGTAAAATGTCTAACCTGTCTCAGCACAACAACTCCTCCCCCCTTGCAGATCCATTTGCAAACATTTACTCGCACAACGCTGCAGAGCAAATGTTTCACTTCTCAACACGTCAGATTGTCGGTAAACAGCCCGGGGCAGATTGTTTACTAGCCCCAAAAATGACGTCTTGCAGATTTAGCCATCTACCACGTTATGTTTTTGACGATTCTGTTGCCTTTTACGTGCACGAAAAAGCTCCTTCAATAAGAATACACATGGCGCGACTGACCGCAGAGCTCTCTCCAATTAGACATAAACACCGTTCACTTTTTAGCAACAAAGATCTTATTATTTAGTTTAAACAGCTGTTACATACCCAGGAAAAAGACTCCTTACTCCGGATTCGTGTTTGTAACAAAATAGTTGGAGACGCCCCCCTCTGTCGGCATTGGCGCACACTGCAAACCACGTCATTTTATTTTAAATATCACCCGCTAAAACCCAGAGAGCATCTCTGGAGCTGCACCAGAAACTTCTGTCTATCACTCTCATCCCTGCCAAATATGTTCACAGAGTCAGAGAATTATTTGTGATGTGGAGCTTTCATTCAACTGTTGAGGTTGGCAGATTCATTTGGGTTTTGTTGTCGTACTCCACTGAATTTCAGGGGGAAACTTTTACTATCACAACACTTGAGAGTTGTCATATGCAACAGTGATCAATAACAAAAAAAAGTTGTGTAGTACCACATAGAGTAGTTCCCATTAACCCTACATCTGATAGTAAAATTCAACCTACATGTATTAATATTAATAATGCAATGATATATAAAGAACAATTCTTAAGGCTGCTGTGCATTTTGAGTGCTTTTACTTTTGATATTGAAAATAAGGAAAAATGCTGAATATTTTTATTTTTGGTAAATGAGTCCAACATTCTCATTGAGGATTCATTTTTGGTCAACACATTTTGAGAAATTCACATCATAAGTTCCCCGAAACTGCTCACAAACCAGATATATTCAGTTTCACCTCTTCCAAATTACCTGATAGTAGTTGTATACCTTTACTGAAGTAAAAGCCTCAAAGCACATTGTAGTAGTACTACTTTTGCTTAAGAATGACATAAAGATACAGGTTTGTTATTGCGTTATAAAATGTGATGCATCGTTACCATCTCAACCCACAGCGACAGGCCTTCTTCCTAGTGTTCATTTACCTGCATTAACACTCCAATACAATGTGAAGGTATTTTTCTACATTGACTACTTCACTGTTATAGTGCTTTAAACACACAGTTACTTCAGTAGCGTTTTCAGTGGCAATCATGCACTTGTAATGTATTTTTAGTATGTTGTGTGTATTGATACTTAAATATACAATATGAATACTTCTATCACTTTTGTACTGTAGTTAGTATTATATTCTTATCTGAAAAGAGTAATTTAAAATTTACATAAAATGGAAATGCAATGAATGTGCGTTACTTTTTAAAATAGTGCTTGAATACAGTACTTGAATAAATGTACCTTCCTCCCTGTAATGAATCCAAATGTTTTTAGCTTTAGCACAATAAAAGCCTTCATGTTTTACGTTGTATAAATATCCTAATCCCTCCTTTCTAGTTGTAACACCAAGTAGGGCTGAAATTTGCAGCTCCTGTGATTTGGATATTGAGATTCCCAAACTATTTAGATTAACATCAAGAGGAAGTTTTATATTAACAAGTGTTTGCAAAGCATGCGAGACTGCAGGCGGCGAAGATCCGCCGGACAGTACGGTTAGGAGGATCAACGGCGGTCGTTGTGCGTATTTACAAACAAAAAGGTTTATGGCACCGAAACGCATGATCAGTGAAAACATGTAGTTTTCTGATTAAGTATACTGTAAAATTTGGAAATTAATAAAGTGATAAAAACTAGAAAATGTCTTGCATTGATTGTATGAATCTGTGGCAGCTGTATGAAATATGTATGCCAAAAATACAACCTTTACACAAATACACGTTGGCAGCTCGTATTTAATACAGTATAGCTTGATTCAACAGTCATACAAATGATGAAGTAATAGGTTATAACAGAACAAATATAAAGTGAATGTAGATAACTGTATATCCTGGGCAATCGTATGAAACAGTATTTGAATACCATAGAAAAATAAAATAGGGCACATTTTGCATCCATCATTGAAAGGAAAAAAAAAAATTCTAAAAATCAGAGTGCATGAAAATGGCAGACTTAAAAAAATGTTTCACTACAAGCAAATTCAATATGAATTTTGTAGTAAAAAACACGTTTTTTTTTCACCAGGCAGCAACATAATGTAAAGTATGACAGACAAACTTCGATTTATTACATATAATCTAAAATCATCTCAAAACAATGTGACCAGATGTAAGCGAGCATCACAACCACAGCCTGTAGAACTGAAAAGAAACACAATAATGTTGAAAATATACTTCATAGATCATTTTGAGTCAACTGCCCAAGAAGTATTTCATAGGGTGTCGGCACATGTTTGTGCATTCTTAACCAGCTTTTTTGTAATCTGTTTTCCTGCAAGTTCTTCACCTTTCCCCAAAAAGCTCCTTGCAGAAGTCAAATGTCACTAAATAGTTTTGTACTTGCGTATTTCTAAATTTAACAACAAGCTAGTCAGCCCAGAGTCCCATGTAGATTTATAGAGTTACTACTGAGTTTTGTCATCCAGACCTGTCGCCATAGTCACTAATCTCAAAGCAGATTAGGAGTATTTACTTAAAAGTGCGAAGACATGATTTGTGTAAAAAAATAAAAAAATACAAGTATTGCACTACAAATGAGGTCTTAACAGATGATTTACAAAGCTTCAATGGCATAGTCACTGCAGCATGGCCTGCTTTACACAAGTGTGTGTGTGCATGGGTGTGTGTGTGTGATGGGCCGAGCAATACATTCCACAATCCCTGAAGGAACTGCTAGTGAGCAAAAGTCACACTGGTCACTGGTCTGTACTGTAAGGCAGGAAATGTTAATATAGGTGAGATGGAAGGCCTGGGATTCACTGGATACATTGGAAAAAGAAAAAAAGAAAAAAAAAAAACTACAGATGAAGTAACATGGGCATTGATTTAATGAGATATTAAAAGGGGATTTAAAAAAAGGTAATTTTGAGTGTATAGCAGGATCATTTTGGATGTGCTTTACCTCCCCTCGCTGCTATTCATACCCCTTTTCCACTGAGGCAGTTCGAGGGCCAGTTTGGAGCCGGTGCCTCATCTCAAAACCAGATCTTTGTGTTTCAAAAGCCAAAGAACCCGTCCTCAGCCAGGACCGCTGCTCCCAAAGTGACACCAACTCTTCTCTGATCTACAACCAACAACCCCTTACATCGGGCGCTGGGGGCGGGGTTATCATGACCGATGTCACCAGATAAAACATGTTAGCTAACTACCTTTCTGCTTAAATGTAACCGCTGTCCAACGCACCAATTACGAACACCAGGAGACACTGGTGACAATATCAAGCAGAGACATAAACAGTACTGATGAGGTGGCACTCCAGCCTGGGAAAGAGCAAAACAGTTCTTAGAAGGTTTGAAAGAGGAACCAACTCCGAACCTGTGGCACCAGCCCTTGACTGGCACTGGGTTCGCGTTGGTGGAAAGGTGTATCAGACCTATTTGCTGAGGCGGTGGAGAAGGCATCTTGGAACATCAAAGAATGTCTTGTCAAATAAGCTTATGCACCATATTGTGGTGCGGCGAAAAGTCACGTAGCAGTTTCACCTCCTCGTGTTCAGTCGGACACTCCTGAGACATTGCAAAACTAGCTCGTACCATCTCTTTGATGTATACCTTGTGCTGAAAATGAACTGCAGGGAGCTATGTACTGGACACATGAGGTGTAAAAGAGGCTGCTATTCTTGCACGACTGCGGTCATGTTTCCTGTCTAGAATAAAAATTGTGCACGTCTTTAAAGAAATATTTCACCCAAAGACGACAATTGTGTCATGAACGTGTCTAACCTCCTTGTCATTTGAAATTCAAGGCTCCTTTCAAAACATCTGAAGTTAGTTTCCTGCTTTTGCATCGGACTGAGATTTTGTACTATAACAGGAGGCAGCTGTCAAGAGAAATGCGGCTTTTTGGGAGCATTATGGTCGTGTTTAATCGAGGAGAAGTTGGCTAAAATGAACTACTCTCCTATGGTCCCTAAACCGTCGGTTTTAAGTGTCAAATAAATAAAATAAAATAAAAAAAGGTTATTGAGCCTTGCCTCGATCACTTCACGGTCTATACACTTCATCACCCGTTTTCATTATGTCAAGAAAAAACAAACGTTGACAGCCAGGATGTTACTATCATGAAGTTGACGCCTTTCCTTTGTCCTGGTCTGCTGCGAATTCAATTAAGAGTGGCCTACTTATAAAAGACAGTTTCTGTGAGGAAGCTCCTTTTCCAGGACTTACTAATTGGTCACACAACACAGTTTGGGGTTAACAGATGGACTCCAGAAATCTCGAGACTAATGGATGGTTTGGGAAGTCAGGATTAAAGGTCACTGATTGGCTGGGATCAGACCTTGCCTTTGGGCATGCTCCAAAATGGCATTGTAGCAGAAATAGTACTGATCTGGGGTTTGAATGCTGAAGGCCCTCTGTGTTCTCATGCGCCGCACCGTCTGGCACACATTAAGCGAGCCTACATCCTGCAGCTGGGACAGGCAGATGTCCAGGGCACAGAAGGTACCTGCGGGAAACAAGAATTATTACTATATTAGTGACACTTATCTGGAAGGGAAACCTGCTGAAGGCGACAAAGAAAGTATTGGTTCATTTCCATAAAGAGTAGTCGAAGCTTTTGGGGTGACAATCAAGATCTCACCTGTTCTCCCAATCCCTGCACTACAGTGGACCACCATCGGGGGTCCCTGCGGGTGGCCTGTCCACTTTAGTCCCAGAGCCTTAATCATTTTCTTCTGCTGTCTCTTCACAGCTGCTAGGAAGTCGATGAGTGTCACTGCTGAGCTGGGCACACCGTAGTCAGGCCAGCTGAGGTACTGGAAGTGACTCACTTGCCTCTGTTCACATGTCTGAAGGGATAAAAACGATATTTAAAGTTACATAGAAGTTGTGCATTACAGTTCTGCATTGAACTATATGACAACCACCTTTCACATGCAGGTCTCCTGCTGTGCTGACCCCTGTAAATTATATCAGCTGGCAGCGGACCGATGGAGTAAACGCAAACCTGCAGGGCATCTCAGATTGTCTGAGACGGGATTAAAACTTAATAACCACCTGAAAGTTCTGTGTGTTAACATGCACACGAGTTAACATGGAACATGAGAAACCTGGCTATTCAAATCCAAAGCAAGATGGAGCTTTGTTTTGTTTGTTAATTGAGTCTTCTGTTACAGTACCGGGAGCTCTTACAACGGAGAAGAGCTCATGAATATAAGAGTCATAACCCCTGTGGATTTATCTCCTACTTTGATCTGCTCATCTGTAGAAGAGATGCTGGAAGAGATGTGTTCAGTTACTTTCCACACCTCAGGAAATATCTGAGGATATTATTTAGATCCCTTTGCCGAGAGGGCAACTAGCAGCAGGATGACATCCGTCCAGGACCTGTACCCCTCCAGGACTCTGAGGCTTGCTGTGGTCACATACAATCTTTGGGAACAAACCGCAACCGCATCCGCAGAGGTGCAGCCTTTTATGATTACTTCAGCCAATGATTACTGAGCTCATCAGGATACCATCAACTCTTCCCACTATAAGAACTTTGGGTTTGTTTCCAAAGTGGGAAGAGACTTTTGGTAAAATCCAAATCCTACATACTACCACATCCCACCCGGCTTAATTACCATCTAGGATTGCAACCCAACTAGCCAAGACAGATGGCCGCCCACCCGGAGTCTGGTTTCGCTTATAGGTTCTTCCTTAAAAGCGAGTTGTTCCTTGCCACTGTTGTTAAGCTGCTTTGTATACATCTATATAGGAAGTCGGGGGCTTAAGGAATAAAATCTTTCACCCTAATATGTGTTGTTGACAAATTGAGAATTGCTGCTACATGAACTAGTTGTAATAGTCTGTATCCCATGGCTGTACCTCAGTGTTATGCAGTTCGAGGATGGTGTGGTTGTAGTGTGTGTGGTGGTCCACCCTTTGGTTCACCACTGCCATATGACCATAGACCTCCTGTCCCCCTTCCTCCAGAGGCCAATACTGTCCACACTTCCTCCGACTCCCCTCATCTGTCCTGCAGCACAGAAACGCAACACTTTTATTCAATGAAATTAAGTCCCTGAGCTGTCGAACCATAAATCCGGAGCCGTTACCTTTTCAGGCTAAGATATATATTGACTTGATGTTTGATCACTATTTTCCATTTGAAGAATGAAAAAAAAGTACCTGGTTGTCATGACGATAACAAGCACATTTTGTTCCCAAACCATTCTCCAGAAATCGCCGTAGGTCTTTTCGAGGGGACCTAAAGAGAGCAGCGGGAGATGCAAAACGAAATCAAATGTTATTCGTATAGATAATTAATTTATTAAGTGTAAATGTGCATATCCTTTGGATTGGATAGCAGCCTGATGAGTTACGCAGTGCAATCACACCAAACAGGATATGGTCGTAAAAGGTACCCGTTCTCTGCTGGGCACATACCAATGTTTGTGCATGTGCTGCAATCTTTTTTAGATTATTTGCCACTATGATATCAGTCAAACATAAGATGTGAAGACTTTATGATATATAAGGCAGCCTAATCCCACAATAATGGTACATACAGCTTACACGTGACTATAGTGTAGAATCGACACATTTCGCACAAAGTCTCAGTGAATTGGAAAAATTGGAAGTGTTGTAGGGACTACATGCATGTGATTTTGCTCTGGAGAACCGCAAAACAGTCTGTCGGCTATATGTGATGATCACTACACTGATTACTCCCGTTGTTCGGTTGTTTCTGTGCCGGCCATAGGTAGACAGTTTTTGCAGAACTGCCGACGCTGGCAGATGACGACAGCGTTCATGGTAATGCAAAAACCCACATGGATTCCGATCTGTTTCTCATTAGTAGCACATGGCCTTGTATCTGATTGAGGACCACATGTGAGAATGACTCAAATCAGATAGAAAAGATCAGACGTTCACACAGCGCAAAAAAGAAAAGAAAAAGTGTCACATTCAAGCAAAAATAAAAATCAGATTTGAGTCACTTCAGGCAAATATTGTGAGCCTTAGTTTTCTGACTAAATCTAAGTCATACCTTGAGTTCCAATGTATGCATTGTTCTGTTTGTAGCCATCCATGAAGCTCGCATTGATGTAGTCGGATCTCTGTAGAGACAACGATCTTCGTTACAAACATGAGTTGGCTGTGAGCAACATGTTAAGTCAAATCAGCACTTGAATTCATGTAAAACTCAGTAGCTTTTCCAAATAGAAGTTAACACGAGTGAAGCAGCTTGTTTCTTGACAGCTGAGTGTTACAATAGTTTTGATTTGGCACGAATGACACATGTGATATGTATATTTTTCGACAAGCACTAACCTCGTTCCTTCTAGGTTTCAAGCGAACTCTTGTTTGATCAAGGCACAGCACGTCGCCATAGCGATTCCTCTCCAGATTGTAAACTGCTCTGTAAACAGTTATTAGCAAAGATTATTAGTGGGACTTACGGCTGTAGCCAGTTTCCACCAATACTTTACTAATCTGAATCAGATGTCCCCGGGAGTGTAAGACTCACAGAAAAGACTTAAATATTCTCAGACTACAGTCACACAAATTAACAAAGAAAAAAGTTTGGTTAAGGGGAAAGTTGAGGGAAATTTAACTCAGTGAAGTACGACTGACGGATCCTCTTATTGTTGTAAAAGTGTAATAATTTGCTAATAATCTTACAGTGTGCTGCTGTAAACTCACTGTGCACAGTGGAAGGTTCCAGGTGGCAGCTCTTTGCGGAGCTCCTCGTACTCCAGATGGATTCCTGAGCGCTGCAGCCTGCCGAGGTGGGTCAGCAGCTCCTGCG
>CAAKHC010002042.1:27182-37619 GCA_901007825.1 Macroramphosus scolopax | reverse complement strand
AATGTGACAACCGGCAGGTTTTGGGGTGAATATGAAGCAAAGTAATGAAATTGTAGCTGTGATATGAATATTCCAGCATATTAGTTCTATTTTAGGATAGAAAATAGAAAAATATAATAAGGGTGGTAATATTCAGGGAAACCTTTTAATGATTAAAATAGTACATTTAGGTATCAGATGTTCTGAACTACAGCTCCAACTTTCGAGCAGCAGGATGAGTGCTTCCCCCCCTTTAAAAAGGAGGGCTAAAGTTGAAGAGGTTAAACAATAAGCACTAATTATTCAGACAAATATTCTTGTTTTTCAGCGCCTGAATAACCTTGAAACACAGCGTACAGTCGACGGGTGACAATCACAGCTTCTGAAGAAATCCATATTAATGACGTTTTTTTTCAAGGACAGTTGTGTGGTCGACTCATCGACCTAAAGCATTAACATCCGGATGTTTGAGCAGTGGGGGTTGAATTAGTGGGAAGGGAGAAACCTCTAATGAAATCATCACTTGCACCAATCAATAAAACGGAATTGCCTGCTGACTTTATTCCCTCTCCCTCGTTAGATCAACTAAATCCATTTTCTTCAAACTCCGCGTGCAGTCAGATCATGCAGGTGTTTACCCTCTCCCGGAGTTTCTCCTTCAGTAGCAGGCTGAGCAGGTTGTAGGGCACTCGGAACCAAACAGGGGCCCCGACGATCAGCACCTTCTTCAGCCTGGCAGGGAACGCCCCCTGGTGGAAGGAGAGAGCACATGGTATAAGTTTTATTCACTTGAGGCCAGTGTTTGAAATAAAATAGGAAAGGCAGATTATCCTGCAAACACTATTTGTATAGTGCACTGACAGAAACTCACCCTCATTTCTGAAAAACATCTTTAAGACAAGTGTCTGTACTACTCTGCATTCACAGCACACATCACTTCGATGTATGTGCAGTAATGATTGAATAAGTAGTATTTTAGCATTGTGGTGAATAGATTATATCCTTTCTATGCTTATGAAACCATTCAAAGAGCCTTCAGACAGGCACCAATGTGCTCCTTCACAGGATGAAGGACATAACTAAGCAGTTAGGTATTAACTGTGTCCTGCAGAGCAGTGAATCTTAGAATGCAAAATATGCGCAAGTATCTAGTTCTGTCTCACCCAATTGATTTAATCTACTTTCATCGTCCGTTAACATTTACAGTGTTCCTGGGAAGTGCCACCTTTTGCTTCTAACCTTCAGTAAGTTCAGGATCTTCTTGCTCAGGTCCAGCTCGAAGTTTGTGTAGTTGGAGCCCGCCATGTCGTAGATGAACACCAAGCCGTTCCTCTGGGTCTCAAAGCTACGGGCAACAAATACGTCGGAAAACAAAGTTAATCATGTGCTCCGTCAAATTCCGGAGAACGGGGAAGCCAAAAAAATCTACTAATGGTTTCTCATCTGATCTGATTGTGTGAAGATCACCTCTCCACAGCGCGATCCAGGAGGTAGAAGAGTGCCTGGAGCACAACGTGGTTGCCTGTCTTATTAGGGTGATGAAGTTTGGCTGTGTACAAGGCAATGGAGGCGCCGGAAGGATCCCGCACACTCTGAAATGCACAACAACAGAATACATCAGCATTTTAACCTAAAGTTCACCTTCTCTTCGCCGTCATCTCCTTTGAGTATTCGGCCACTCATCCATCTGATCAGACTCCTGTGAGGTTTTCCGCTCTCCATTAGCAGGTCCGACAAATCGGCTGAGTTATGATTTCATAGAAATAATGTGGTGCCTCAAGCCACTTGAAGTAGTTATCTTTGCTGGGCTTTAAGTGGGACGACAATGCAGCTAAATGGAAGAAATGCAGAAATTAAGGATTCACACCGACCACAGGGGGGCACTTAAGTTCATATTACTGGCATGCAGTGGAAAAGTATTGCCAATATTTCAGCAGGACGAGCGACTCTTGTCAGTCATGATGCTGTTTCTTAGGGCTCCGTTATCTCCCAGAGAGGAACACGACGCAGTTTATCCTTGTTAAAGCTGCTGGTTAAAAAGGGGGGGCTGGCAGATCTCTACTTGAATGAAGCCGCCGACCAGATGTGGCGGTCCTTTGTAAGCAAATAAGTGTGTGTTCTTGGACACGGGGGCTAAAAATACATCAGACAGGAAATGAAGCCTGCTGCTGAGGCTGGAGAACTCCGACGTCAGACAAGAGAATGTGCAGCATCAATGCCACTGTGGCACGTCAACAGGGAAGGAAGAGGGGAAACAGGAAAAGTGGGATGCATGAATAGCATGAATAGTTCCCTTAAATACAGGAGTGATGGATAAGTTTAACTCCATCAACAACACCAGAGATGCAACTAACTACTATTTTCATTATATATTAATCTGACTATTTCTTGATAAAGGATGAACCCATCAATTTCATTAAACAAGATCCATTAACCTATCACTTAGTCTGGGAACTGAAACTCTGCTGTATCTGGTTCCTGTAACAGAAGAAAACAGTTCTGCTTATTGTTCCGGGTCAGGACCGCAACATACGTTTACACACGAGCAGCTCGGTGATACGAGCTATCGTGCATGATTAACGTTTCAACACTATGAAAGATAAATACGTTTTCACTTAAAGAGAACAAGGAATAAGTCCTAGTGAAGTAATTAGTAACAAGCACATCTGACTTGTTCAGAGGATACAATGTCAAATCCTCCACAGGCTCTTAAAGCCCATGATGGCTTCTCCAACAGCCTTTTTTCAAATATTCCCTTCACAATCACAAAAGACTACAACAAAGATGTCTATTAAGAAGTTGGAACCAGGCAATTAGTGAACCATAGTGATGGATACTCATTCTCAATCTAATAAGTGACCGTAAAAGACGGGATGGGTCCTATGACTTGACTTTTTCCGCCAAATGTTTATCTAAAGACACACTGAAACAACAGACAGTCTCTCTCTTACCAACACAGTGAACTTTCCGCTCAGCAGCTCAGAGCGCAGAGGTTCCTCCTGAGGCTGGAGACGGACGATTCCTTCTTTAAGACGCGTTTCCTGAAGAAAACAGATCACAGCAGGTGAAGTCAGGCTTTCGGAGTGACTGTAACAGGCGTCACTGTGGACTGAATTCCTGTCTGTGAACAATAGAATTACACGCCTGACTTTCCTGCCGGGAGGATCCCTCGGTGCAAGGTTTCCATCCCCCCTCCTCACCCCTCTTGATCTTAAAAATGAAGCCAAGCTTGGGAGGTGAGGTTTTCCATTAGCATTTTATATAATTGGTTTAATATTGTGGAGGACAATGAGCTGTGATTCATGGCTCTATTGAGCCGTTCAAAGTGATTAGTGCACCTTAAAGCCAAATTCAGTCACACTAATTCTAACAGAGTTTCCTTTACAAATAACATGTCTTGATACATTTTATCTGACCTATTTCAGATACTCAGATATTCAGGTCAAGGTCTACTCACACGACCAACAACAATCTCAGTTTGAATGCCAACTCAGCCTGTTTGTTTCCCCATCAGATTGTTCGGACAAACTGCTTGTACCCGGCCTCCGTCCTGGTGCTGACACATCATTAAACCCACTTAAATGAACGGTGGCGTGGCAGGGGAGACTAATCCTTGCCAACTCACATTCAGGACATTCATCAATGAGTCGCATTTATGCAGCCCAACTTTTCATTGCTTGAGTAAGAACCCACCTTGGTAATTGCAATGGCTTTACTAAAATTAGGTGGTTAAGTTCCACAATGCCTTAAAGCTATGCAGGTCATTAGAGTGAGACGCCTGGGAACCTTCCGTTTGCTGCTGTGGATATAAACCGGAGCAGATCTAAGCAGATAAACATTGCAATTCGCAGCAGCAAACACCATTTCGGCCTTGAGACAGTACACTAAACTCTCCTGTAGGTTGTATGTGGCTTGGAGAAAAAGGCGAGGTTATTACCTTTTTCCAGACCATAAAGTAAATGAGACTTGCAGTCGACTCCCCTGGCGCTCATCCTCATCATTTTCCAGTTTGATGATAATATAAAGTGATAGTTCGAGAAAGGATCATTTTAATGTGAGGAAGATATCGCTGGCCGGTCTTATCTTGTTATACCACTTTGTTCCTGTAGAGGCAGTAGTGAGTCACTGTAGGTACGACAGAGTCGAAGCGGTGCCGGAGGGCTGCGTCTACACTCAGGAATTCAACAATCCATCTCTCTCATTGCTCTTCGCCCGGTGCAGCGAGGAAAATGGGACAATACATTTACCCCTCGGGCGTTTCATACTGCTGCAGTACTCGGAGGTCACAGACCAGACGAGCAACCATAGGGAGGAAATTCATGTCGGCCACAGCTATCACATTCTTTCACTAACCGCCCAAAGCTTGTGACAATAAGTGAGTGTTGGAACGTAGTTTCAACCTCCGGCTCATGCTAACAAAGTTTGCATTTCTTCTTTATCACAACTTAAGTTCCAGACAGCCAGAATTTCTGGTGATATGTTGCCCCCTATTGGTGAGGCGTGTGAAGTAAAAAGCATTGACTGTAAAAATGAGATTGCTACAGCGACTTCTGTATGGTTGCTGGTCTGGGCTGTTGCGCTGCTACATACTGGGATGCATTGGGGCTCAAGTATCATCCCATTTTTGACACAGTGTTGCTAGTTGAGGAGCTCCGAAGAGCCGGAGCTCTCTGGTACGGCTGCGGCTCCTTACTGTTGCCCCTTAACTTAAGGCCAGCTCATTAATTGTTAAATTCCGCTTTAAAGAATATAATACAATATTTTTAGCTGTTCAAAGCTTTTACTTTCAGGACGCGCTGACTTCCAATGTGTCTTTGTCTATGTTGTGTGCACAACTGCAGGTTAGCTCAAATCTGAATCATCCCCTCAGTCGCTCCTCTTCCTTACTCTGTAGCTGTGGAAAAGCTCGATGGCACGGAGGACGTCAAACTTGCGAGCCATGAGAAACTTGACAGCCAATTCCCTGGACAGCGGTGACACTCCATGCTGACTGGTCCACTTGTTGATTTCCTCCAGAAACTGCCTGGTAGCCTGAAAGAGACACATGTGGTCACAAATGTACTCCGATAACCGCAGGGTCAAACAAGGAGGAAGTGAAATAAGGCTTTAAACTTGACACAACCTCCGAGGCGTCGGATGTCGAAGGCGTGTGTTTAGAAGGCTGTTGCATATTCTGGAGGAAGATGAGAGCCTCGCTCACAGTGGGTGAATGTACAGTATGTACATACACAGGCGGCCACGAAATCTAATGTTTGACTTGGAAGTTATGCAGCCAATGAAAACGATTTCACATGAGTCAGTCCTTCGCCTCAAGGATACAGAATATATAGAGCATTCAATGTACGGCATAACCGCATTTATAGCGACTGCTTATTTACTGTGTCCATCCAATGAAAGCTTGACAGACAATGTAAAAAGGAAATAAGATTTTCCAATTATATACTGTATATACACATATGGTTTGTTTGTTCAGTGACTAGCAAGGTCATTGTTTTAGCTCCCTTTATAGGAAAGGATGTACGGCCAGTAGAGGTACTCTGGGACGCCTCCTGGAGGAAAGGGGTTTTATAAATAATATTTCACTTATACATTTTAAACTTTGACTTGGAAAATGGCGATCTGAACCGGGCGCTGTCTACTGACAACAGACATCGTCGTCTCAGCTTTATAAAAGTCACTATTACTCGAGCGAGACCTGGTGAAAAAAGTACGACCTTATCTTAAATATTTTGTTCAGTTAAAGACAACTTGCAGGTTAAAACCCAGAAAGATCAGTACTTTACTTCGTGGGTGCGAGAGTATGAGAGGTGAAGAAGATAGAATTCTGCTGAACTGGTGTCTTTGCCAGGAAGCTGCAAAAATGACAGGGTAATACACTTTAATAGTATGTGGCAGTGAAGCCAGGAACATCTAGCAATCAAGTTCTTCATTATTAACAAATGACCTTTGTTAGGAATCACTGATGACAACGACATGAAATAATACTTCCACAATTTATGGAATTTATTTTTTTACCCAACAGATTCCTCTTTTTCGTCATCAGCCATCATACTGTTATGGTAAAGCAGTAAAAAAAAAAAAAAGGAAATACATATTCTGCTGAATATGGGGCAGGTAGTGTACGACAGAGCTTTGCCTGCTGTGGCTGAAAACAATGCAGAGCAAAGAAACTAAACCAAAACAGTATAAATGCAGACTGAAAAAAACAAAACAATGATCTTCAGGATGCAATCCTACAGAGACAGAATTTAATTTGCAGATCCGTTTATACACTCCAAGGGATGCATACAAATCTGTTAATGCTTATATATTTATCATAGTAGCAAATTACAGCTGCACTACTCAATGCAAACATTTATAAACTGAATATGTGGATCGCAAAGTCAGATGACCCTTAAGTCTTCCACTTATCTTGCAAATAACTGATGCATTTAGCCAGCGGTCTTTCAGGGGCTTCCTGTCCTCCCCTCTCCTCGTCTACCCTGCAGACCCCCACCCTCAGCACCCACAGAGTTCGCAAGTCACCCAGTGAATCGTCAAAAGGCGACAGAGGAAGCAATGAAAGCGCTTTAAACACAGGGTTCCGCTTCTCTGCTCAGGCACAGCAGTGGCGGGGCATGCATGGGAGACAGGAAGTCAAGTTCTGGGATTCTACGGCTCTTTAGGAATACAAAACGATCACTGACGAGCGCAGGGCCTAAAGACAGGATGCCACTGTCTCTCCCCAGGAAAGCGAGTGCTTTCAAAGACACGAGGGCCTGAAGCTTCTGCTCTGTTCTAGTGCCTTAACATGCAGGGGATGAGGGATGATTGCACCTGACAGGGCTGCAGGCAATTCATAGAAGATTCTCACGGAGAAAAAAAATGTTCTTCTGTGAGCCCGACTGAGCATTTGGGATGTGATCTCTGAGGCTCAACCTTATTCCTCCATATTGACGTGCAATAGTGACTTAAATACATCAACTGACAAGTACATACTTTATTAAACTAAACTATGAAGTTGCATAGCACTAGAATCCCTTCTTTACTGAGAAAATACAGAAGATTAACAAGACTAAGTAGTACTTACTATATATATATATCTATATATACTGACATGACTTGCAGCTGAAGCTTTAATTTGACATCAATAGTGGTAAACGGTCACTCAGCAGCGTTCTGCAACAGCTGCATGTAGGACAAGGATGCCTGGTTAATTCTCAAAAAGAATTAAGACAATTGTGCCCTTCTTGAAGTCACTAAATGAGAGAAATTGTTTTGGTTTGGCGATGTTTCTTATTGGAGAAAGCAACTATTCAAAGGTTTGTTGCCAGATTCCAAATGTGAGTAGCTATATCCTCGATGTAGGTGGAAGGACGACCTAAGACCACCGGCCTTACTGTCATTTGGTTGAAGACATTTGATTGCCGGCCAGTATTTAACTATAATGAAATGTCTCGCCAACTACCAACAATGAAATGCAATAACATATTATAGGAATTTTGTCAACTTGTCATTTGAAATATTTTGCTTTATAAAGTTTCTACATAACTAATGAGGTTCCCACTCTGCTCATCTGTACTTAAAACTAATTAGGTCATAATAGCGTGGTAACATAATAAAGCATGTGATTTTGCTTTCATGCCACTGTGCCTGGTAGCAGATTCACATAGCTGCTAGCATGGCTGTAGCTTCTTAAACCTGCATAAGCAGTACACTAGGTAAGTATTCAACTAGTGTGATCAGTGGAAATCACTGTGAGAGATGATTCAGGGTTCCAGACATCTGATGACTTTGGCACGTGTAGCTGGGCTTAGTTTCTCCGCTCTGTTTGGTCAGTTGGGTCCGGCTGGGCAGACACAAAAATCAAACGTGTTAAATAATGTGATCAGAAAACGGAACCAGCTCACTTCAATTTGTATTCTTTTTTAAAAAAGGAAAAAAAACCTGTATTAAAAAAATTATAGAGAAGACATGGGATTTGTGAAGGTAGAAAGTTCAGCAGTGGCAACTAATTGGAGTCTTTGTTGTCGCAGAGTGAAGCCTAAATCCTTCAGTGTTTGCCAAAGATAACTTCCTGTCAGATCGCTGTCAGGTACACTCGGTTTCCCAAAGTCTCACTGGTCTGACAGCTGCTCTCTCTCTCTTAGCCTTTTAAGGAGAGCCTGCCAACTTCAAGCAGTGACCCTCTGCTCCTGGAGACGTCAGTCTTGTTTGGTTTTTCTGCGCTAGGGGCCATATCCGCAAGAGTGGAATTTGAGGATGGACCGGTTTGTTTTCATGATTGCAAACCGGACTGCAGTGGAAGACTCACTGCGGAGGAGTGACTTATTCCATCCCTGGAGGATGCATAAATATTTGCCTGACTTGCTCCTGTGCTGATAAAGAGGAGATTTTCCTGAAGTTCTTGATTATTCCTTTTATAACACTTAATTCTGGCTAACAGTCTGTTTGGATTCACAGTGGTGGCAACCGGCTGTACTGAGTCAGAGGAAGACTTTTGCAGTTGGGGAACCAAACAGTTTACCTTGTGAGGCAATTGGATTCTCAATAGTCTTCAAATTGTGCCAAACCACAGTGGTTCAAACCAATCAGCATTTAGTTTTAGTGTGATGACAGCAAGAATCGGCTGTTCAAAAACAACCATGGCAGCTCCTGATGAGGACAGCGTATCGGCTGCATTGCCATTAATCATGTCAAAACAGGAGTATTTCTTCATTGGCAAAAGATCAGAGAATGAAGGTTTTTTCTCGATGGAAAAGATGGTTCCACTCGTCTCCCGTCTTCAACAAGCCCCTGATAGACACATGGTTCATCAAACCACTTGCCAACTCTTTTTTGAAAGAGTCTGCCCTTAACCAAACAGTTTCCATGGACGACTGGCGTCAGGTTACCAACCAGCACTAACATCCAGCACCCAGGCTCAACAAGGTTGATGATCTATGTTCCAAAGAAGTCGCTACTAAAAAAAAAAAAGGAACCACTAGAAAATCACAGAAAACGTGTTGCAGCAGGGAGACAGTATGATAGGAAATGCCGTTATGAAATCAACTGTTTTCACAGAGAACCCGATGACACATTACGAAAATCTCTCGGCTACAGGAAACCATGGAGAGAAAAAAAAAAGGCTCAGTGAGACGAGGATATGCAAACAGCTTGTCATCACACGAAAAAAGCATAAATTACCAAAGTGGAATAAAAAAAAAAAAAGAACAGTAGCAACTTAGGTTACTTATGAACTTTCCTTCCATGAACTACGCAAGTTTAATTTTAGTGTCTATATTTTAGATACGAGTAGAAAGTCAAACTTCAGCTTCACCAAGAAGATTTACAGCTTCAATAATTTCTTTAAAAAAAAGGGAAATACAATTTTTTTCCTAAGAGAAGTACTATCTGTCAAGTGTTAACCAAATATCTTACTGCGTTCATCTTTATCACTCTGCTGCTCAGTATTCATGATACATGCTCAGATCAATTTATAGACTGTTACAACGCCACCTACAACCTTGATGCTTCAGGCGTCTTCTGCTTCAGCAGCCCTCATGTTCATCATGATGGCTGCAGACATCTCATTATGTGGTTGACTAAGACAGCACATACTGACTATTGTTTTTTATGATAATTAGTGCGTACAATCTACAGTTTAACTAACCCAATATGTATCACAAGACAACAAGAGGCTTGTCAGATATTTTGTGATATTTTTGTAGAGCATTAGCTCCCCTTTTAGAGAAACTGGTATCCTGGCTAACGAGCTAGCCCCAAGCTAGCTCCACACCGTCATGTATCCTTTTTGGGAAACAGGAAGCTGATGGTGCTCGTTTAGGACGGAGAAGATGTGGTTCCAGGAGCTAATGTGAGTTTGGAGTCGGACAGCATGAAGTAGGGCAGAAGCATCAAATGAGTAAACTTTTATTAATGCATTTCATTAGGGCAATGGTACTACCGAGCGTGACTTACTGGCACATCTATATGGATTTTCCTTTAGATCGGTAATTAATACCACAACATTGACACACTGCCCATTGAATTCACGTTGGTTACTGTATCTATGACTCAGCTAAAAAGGAAACTGACTTGAAGCATTGTGGAAAAAGTGAAGGGTGACTGCAGCACCATGACTCCTTATTTATCCCCCAGACACGGCCAACAATGAATTTTCTTATTGCCATTTTAAGAGGCAATGACTTTAAACCTGATTACAGAAGCCATGATAATCCATTTGGAAATACAGGACTGCTGTTGTCTCGCGGCTTCACCTCACTTCAGACAGTTCCATTTGGTACAAGTCAATACCAACACAGGAAGTCAATAACGTCACTCTCTCCCTGTTCCACACTTTCTCTCACTGCACTGCTTCCTGGGAGTAGACACAACACACACACACACACAAACAATCTAAAGCACATGATGGACACACACACACACACACACACACACACACACGGTCACTGGATGGATGAATGAATGAAACCCGAT
>CAAKHC010002042.1:2406-18334 GCA_901007825.1 Macroramphosus scolopax | reverse complement strand
GAAGTTTAAAAAAAAAAAGCTAATTTATATGAAACCAGAAACAGTCTAAGTTGAAAACAGTTGTTCATTTAATAGGTAAATAAAAGGAAAAATGAAAGTCAAGCTATGTCTTTCCAGGAAACTGTGAGGTAGTTGCTACAGCAAAGAAGTGTTGGCCTGAGGCAGTGATCTGGTGTACTGTGTCAGAATAGGTGTTAGCACCGGTCGATGAACCTAAAGTCTCAACCCTGCAGGGTAACATCATCACTCTTCCTGCTGACGATTTCTGCCCAGCCCTTAAGTGTTACGCAAATGGTACAGTAAGCTCTGCAGAGAAGGACAGGTCAATGAATTCTTCTGATGAGCAGATGATATCAGCAGTCTGAGTCACATATTGGGATATGAGCCACTGTTTTACCCACCAGATGCTCAGTCAGGTCTGATGTAAGAGGGCACACAGGGTTTTCTAATTGTAACTTTAAACTGTAAAGATACCTTTTATTTAAGCAAAGGCTACAATAAATATTGTATCACTGCTTTACTTAAGAAACCAAGACTTGCCAGTAATGCAGCTGCAAATCAGAATCTATGTAAAAAAAAGATGGTAAAAGCACCCAGATTTTCTTGATAAGAACCCAATGAGGATGCAAACTTTTTTTTCTAGGTTCAATGTAAACATTGTTATGCTAACAAGGTTCAGGGTCAATAATAACTTGAGGATTTTTAAATTTGGTTTAACATATTTTGCATCCTTGCATGTTAGCATGCTAACATTTGTTAGCTTTCAGGAGCAGTCTAATATATTAACTGTGAAACAATACAGGAGCACAGGGGCCAATAAAAAAAATACATTTTATTTAGAAACTTACACTTAAAAACACATATGAAGCAATTTTAAAATTGTATGTTAAACTGTAAAAGTTCCTGCAACTGCTGCTGTCTAGTGATTTCATCCCACAGGGTCTGACCAGTTGGCTCATACTTTCAAAACATTGAGTTCATCCTATTCATGCTCCGTACTTGACGTTCAAACTGATGACAAACACATGAACGCAGACTTTGTGCATGTGTGTCAGTTTTAGTTGGGGAAAACAGATTTGTTATGCAAGAACCGAATGAGTTTGGGAGTTCAGCTGAAGGTGATAATAAAGATGCAAATGTCCGACTTGAGTTTTAACCATACAACACTCATGTGGAGTAGCACTACTAATCTGCACTCAGGGGGCCTCCTGAGCAGCCGGATTAAAATAAGCCATGCTTTGCAATTGGTCAGATCTGCACCACCATTCAGCAGACATTCTAAAGAGCCATATATGGGAGACCACCGCCCTGGAAAAAATAATTAGCAATTTGCATCTTGTTAGGTTTCCCTACTCAGCTCTCCATGTTTGCTTCCCTTATTGGCTTTTGATGTAGGAAGGTGAGTGCGTCCCCGCTGTCCAGGCTCGGTGTGGACAGATACTCTAACTCATAGCCTCCACTTCTATTGGCAGGGCGGACTTCAGTTGATGTTTGTTTGTTTTCCAGTATCTGCTGCAGCTGCTGGCTGGCATACTCAGGCTTGGTGGTGAGGGGGCCGATGGGAACCTCAATACCCAGGATGTCAGTAACCATGTAGGGGCGGAGCCAGCCCACTAGTGGGGTGCTGCCAGGAGTGTAGTGGGTCTGCCGATGGTAGAAGAGAAGACCATCGACCTGCAACCATAAACTCAGAATTAGACTAATCTAAGCCTGATCGGAAGCAACAAAATGGTTTTCTCTATCAAATTGATGAAAATAACCATGTCCCAAACACATATTTACACATGCTGTCCAAGTCCTTCATTTAAAATAGTGACATAGGAAGGGATTTGTATAAACAAAAATGGAAGAAGGTACTAAAGATGTGCTCTCACGCCGAAGCTGTACTCCTCTGCCAAGGCTTTTTGAATCGCTGCTGATGTGCAGTCTGTGCTCTGGAGGCTCACAAACCGGAACTATTAAAGCAAACAAAACCAAAGCAACATGTTGTTAATTCCAAACACAATTTGTCTTTTCATCAAATGGGAGAACTTGCTTAACAGGGCTGAGCTCACTCTATAGCAAAGCCTGATCCCCTTCTCTGTACCACACAAAACAATTATGAGGTGGAACTTGAACTGAAATTTCATTGAGGTTTCCTGAAAGCACCATAATCCAGACGTCCTGTGTGTAATAATCACTTTAGTGCCTGAACATTGTAATGCGAGTTTGCTTCAATTTTCTGCACTACTCCCTACAGAGTTCAGGCTCGAGACTTTATTTAACCTATATTGGGAAGCAAGGTACAGCAACACATGAACCAAAACAAACACAAAAAATACACCAGAGAGAAACACATGCGTCTCAAATAACTACTAAACTATGATGGAAAAAAGGAGCACAAAGAGGAGCGTCTCTGTTCCTAGGCCGTTGACTCACAGGATTGCGTTTGGCGATCTCTGATAGGCCGTCCGCCTCCTGGACTTTGGACTGGAGCCAGTAGAAACGGAACTCAGTCTGTTGATGAGAAAATAAGCACTGTAAACAAAAAAAGTTTGCAATCCTAAGCCAATGAGGTGGCACCATGGCAGAAAAGCACATCTGTTGACCAGACTTTGCTGCTTAAACAATTAGACAAGCATTCCTGGATTGCTGGAGTTTAAAGGCAGTCTTACCGGACAGTCATAGACCGGGTGGCCTCTCCAGCACATGACGTCTAGGATGTAGTATGTTCTGTCCACTTCACTATAAATACAGTCCAAGATCGTGTAGTCTGCATGGAGCGAAAAGAAAGACCGGTTTTATAGCATATGCATGTATGAACATACAATTACTTCACTCCACTTAATTGACGAAAGAAAGGGCCATAGGAATATTTTACTATCTCATAGCACAAAATGGACTCAACAAACTTGATTTTTAAGAAGGTTTGTGCAGTAATTTCGGTGAATATCAGTGAATACAAGTCCTGCAACATTTGGTTGAGCATAACGTTCAGGTCCTGTCAGATGGTTTTGGAACAAAAGTTCCTAAACAATAGAAGCTTCAAGACACTTTTAACAACCCCTCTGCACCACCGGGAGGATGTTGCAATAACTGAGGGTGGTGCAATCCCCCCCCCCTTCACACCACCCTGATGATGCAAACACCACACAGAACTGTAAAAATGCCATAACAATTGAACAGTAAGTGCTGTGAGACAATTTATTCACAGTAAAAAAATAAAATCTTGTTCTTCTAATCCAGCAGACTGAAAATTGCAAACTTCAATAATTTACATTTAGAGTAACCTCTTTTCACTGCTCATATCCAGTTGTAGAAAATGATTATTATTGCTGCTCATTTTCCCCAATGAGTTCCAGATAAGGCAGGTCCACCTACCTTTCCCCATGGCAGAGTTGTGTCGGTTCCCACCGGGCAGCAGGGAGGGGAACCGGTTTACACAGTAGCCGCTTTTAGTGTACGCTGCAGTGGAACCCTTTAAAAAACGTCAGAAACAGAGATGACATGTTATTACCCACAGAGCGGAGCGTTGCACTGATAGTCTGAGACATTTCTGAATGTCATATGGTGTTAGTAAAACAAAAAGATCCATTTTCTCCTCCACTGGTTTGATTGCTGGTTAACATTACTAGACAGGAATAATTATTATTACTATTATGACAATTTGGGAAATTTGTTCCTGTGATTCTGCCTGAAGACTTGGATATTAAGACTAGCCAGTCCATTAAGTTTACAGCAAGGAGAAATCAAGTTTTGCTTAGCACAGAGAAAGAAGAAACATGTAGTCTGGCTGTCTTAAAATAAAACTCACCTACCAGCACTAAGCTCACTAACACAATTAATCCTGTTATTGTTAATCTGTTCACAGATATACATGTAATAAGTTGTGGTTGGCTGTATGATTTCTTTTGCTCAGTGCGGAGACTGACATCACTTTCAGGTTGCCAGGCAACCACCAGCTGTAACCTTGTATTACCTAAGCAGACATGACAGTGATATCAATCTTTTCATTAACATATATTTCTCATAATGTTGACATATTGCTTTAAGCTGCTATCCTGGCTCATCTGAATTTCTGATATAGGAAGACTTGGAGGAATCTTGCAATAAACAAAACATCATCTCAAACTAGAGATGAGCCATATGCCGGAAATTATTGATACAAATATCTTTCTGATGTTCATATATTATTATATTATGAATAGATCTCATAATCTACTTAGAAAAATCATTTAAACCAAGAGAATTTAGGAAAACACCAAAATATTGAACAAAAATATAAGCACATTATTTTTGCAGCCATTGCCAAAATGTTTAATTAATAGCTCAAATGTTTCCTCTGCAACAGAGCTGATCTGTTGTTTGAGTTTAAAGAGTCCTTACTTCTTGCACACTGTGTCCTTGTGTTTTATGGAGTTGTCATAAACGAGGTCAACATCCACAAATTACTTTAGTTACACAGTAATTATGATATTAAAAGATGATTGCATCACAGGGTGCGGAGTGTGTGCAGACAATGTTGGTTTTTGTGTGCTAAGAGTGAAGAAAACTGAAGTCTAGACCAATATGACAGGAGGTTTAATATTTATGTGAAGTGTGGGAAGTTAGAGCATCAGTAGCTAATTCAACTTCCTCTACTTCATACCTTGATGATAATTTGGTCTGTTGGCTTAAAGACAAATATGGAGAGGGCGCGTTTGATTTGATCTCTAATGATTCAACACAGTCACTGTGAATTGTGGTGAGCTTAAATCAACCATGAATGAACCGACATCTGACAGAATCCGGACAAGTATAAATCCAAGCTCCTAACATGTTCTTCATGTCAGGGATTTGTTTGTAAATAAATCATAATAGCTGGTTAATTACTCACATCCTCCTCCCCAATACATAAACTGCAGTCTTAAAAGTAGAAACAGTTGCAGCTACGGCAATCCTCTGAAAATATTGATTCAGTATATATATGGAAATGAGAAAAGTTCCTGACTCCTGCTGTTCATGTTAATCAAGCTCTTATGCCTTCTACCACAGCTGGAAGATGACACATCAGAAGCAGTGGAAGTGTGGAAATAATTGAAGCAACTGAAGTGCCTCATTTTTGGTTCTGAAAAGCGCTGAAAGGTTCCTACCTTGGAGGCAACAATGAGGGATCTTTTCCCCACAGGACAGACCACCATCAGCCAATCAGTGTCCAACTCTGAAGGCACATCCACCAGCCACTCTGACAGCATCAGCTGAGGAGGAGGCCTTTGATTAACATACTTGGAAATTCATCTTCATCAACACTTCAGTCAAAATCTAATGTTCAAAATGTTTTTCATTTTTATAATTATAATCATTTAAATATGTGTAACTATTTCAAGGTCTCATGCCACAAACATTACCGTCATTTTAGAGACTCAATCGCCCTCTGCTGGACAAAACTAAACAATGCGCCTCAAACACTGACCTGGTTGGCGTAATGTTTTGGCAGCTTCCTTCTCTCAATCTCCATCTCCTCTTCCTCTGCTTTGCTATCATCTTCCCGTTGCCCATCCACCTGGTTCTCCATGTCCGTCTCCCCATCGCTTTCTGCCCCCGTCCAGTCCCCATCAGCCAGACGCCGTGCATGGTTGACGTAGTTTAACCTTTTACTGGGATTTAAAAAATGTCCATTCAGGTGCTATCTTTGTTCCATTGATCAGAAACGAACAAATCAGTGTGATATATGTGCACAAAGAAAATACACTGAACTGAGTTCAGGGAAAGAGCATGCATTGTTAAGTCTGTCCAACTGGGAGGAAGCAAACTTTAACTTTTACAGACTTGTAAGTGTGGAGCTTGAAACAGTATGGACCAAAAGAGAACGAGGATAAATAAGGTCCTCAGAGTGTTCTCATCACTTAGCTATGAGTCCTCGCTTTGAAAACTTTTTTTATATTACAATACAAAAGTAAAGAGATGAGAAATACTTCATCACAATTTACATTAAATGTTATTTGGATTGGACAAATACTGAAATGTTAGGACAGTTACCTTTTCTGCAGTTCAAGGAAGCGCCGGCGGCGCTCGCTCTGTTCCAGCACACTATATTTACTCTTGTACTGGGCCAGCCGAGGGTGTGGGGCGGCTGTACTGTTGGGCTCCTTGGACACAGCAAAGCTGGCCGAGAGGGCTTGGGTTAGGTCATCCATGATGACTCTGCGAATCAAAACATTTTGTTAATGCCGTCTTCTTCCACCCACTAATATCAATTATGTTTTTGGAAAGGAGCAGCTTGTAATATTGCCTCTGCTTGTCAAGTACTGCTATACACATCCCAGATGAATCATGAACATTGTCACTATTATTATAAAGTACATTTAGGGGAGACATAATCCGGTGATGCAGCCTGGAGACATTTTTGTGTTCAAGTTACTACATGCGTTTTAAAAGTTGACAGTTTGAGCCCTGATTCACAGTTTAACTGCAGCTATCTTATTAAACAGCAAAGTTTAAAGCCTGGTTCATCACTGATAAAACTGTTGTATCTATTTTTTCGCAAATAAGATGATATTCACCGATTACAGTGGCCAATGTGTATCTGTTTATGTGTTGACGACATCAGCCTTCACATTGAGTAAATAGGTAGTTGTATAGCAGGCTTTGAAACACTTATTTTTCACAGTGTCCTTGTCATGTGAAAGGAGGTCCTATTAATGGCAGTGTTTATAAATTTGCAATGATTGAACATGTGATCATTGATCATCTTAAATTGATACATTTAAGATGACTTTTGTTTTGGAGATGTGACAGAATAAGACTTCTGAGGAGGTCTAATTCAGTTCTAAACTACAGTGAAATTATTCATTGAACAAATATGTGGCAAATGAAATGATCAGTAACGTTGGGTAAAGTTCTGAAGGCAATTGAATGTGCTATGATAACTTACTCTCACTAGTGTGCAATTTATCGTGATATTGTAATACCCCTGTAAGCAAACATACATGCCTAAATGGCACAAGGTCGCAGTAGAAAATGTGGTGATTCGTTCATTTAAATGACACCTAGTGTTCCTTTCAGTAAGTTAAGTTGCAGTAAACTATGCTGTAACGTTAGCTTACGTCTATTTGATTGTAACGTTTCACCCACGTTGCTGGGATGTCCCACTTGATAAAAACAAACAAGAAACACCTTCACAAACTGGAGATAAGCCTCCATTAGCGGCACTTTGCTGCACTTCATAGACAAGGAAAAAGGATATTGCGTTACAGACTGTAAATCACATCTAGCCAGCCGGTTATCTTAGCAGCTAATAGTGTGCTAAAGCCGCTAGCATCCAGTGGGCCGACCAGTAGCTGGCCATAGTGCTTCTACGTTCCTGCTTACATTTTTACTGGCTATACATGATTGGAAGGTGACATTTGAAAACAGTAAAGAAAGTTTGTTATAATAATGGATGGTAAATTAGCAAAATAGATACCTTGGACATCCAGGGAGGCTGCGGCTAACACGTCACGCTGTCATTTTTTCCCACCAGAGGCGACGTGAGGTTGGACGACCAAGAGCAGCAAACTAACGCGGAGTTTTTACTGATGTGACGTACTGATGGCTGATTGATAATAACAATATAAAATATATCATATTTTATAGACCAGCTTTTTGCATGATTGCTTTGCATTGAAAGTAACCATTCCGGTTGACTAAATGTCACACAGATCTATGTGTAAATATATGCAGGAAACGAAAGAGCCTTCAACAACTACTACCTCTGTGGATAAAGGATAATAACGCAGAGAAGAGGTGATCCCTTGGTTTACCCATTGATGCATACCACGTACAACACTATGTATATTTTAGGATTATAATAATAATAATTTGACTTTAAGTTCGGTTATCTTTGCACAAAATCGGCAGCTACAGTTAGTGATAACTTTGGAGTACATTTCAGAGCCTTATCTTTTGTTTGAATAAAGAATCTGAACAACTACTTCTAGTTTTACCTAAGACTTTTTTTTATAAACAAGTATCTATATTTGATCGAAAATTGTGTGTACGTTCGTAGTTCTGTTGCTTCCATGTGTCATTTTTGATGTCTAAATTGCAAGCAAATTCTACCTTTGTACTTAAATACTTAAAGATAAGTGTCCAAACTTATGACTCTGTCTCAAATACATTCGTTGATGAGTACTATAAACTTTCACGTAAGTCACCCAGTTATAAGTAAAGTTCCACTGGAGTACAGATGTTCAGCACTACCAGCTCTGATCTACTGTCCCCTGGATGCTCGTTGCTGTGCCACCATGTGTTTGTCCTGTTGGGGGCGGTGTTGAGTCAGTTTCTTTTCTTTAAAGGAATATAAAGGAGCTGATGAAAAAAGGGGAACTTGCCTTCAATTGTCGCAGCCTAACGTCATGGAAAGAGTTACTTTGTTTCAGCGCGCAAAGGAATAACGCTTGAGAAATAACCCTGGCCGGAGTGTGTGTTGATGCTGAGCAGACCAAGATGGTTTGGTTGATGAATCTCCTTTTTTGTGTGATTTAAAGGATCGAGCGAAGATGCGCAGGAACCTGTTTGCGAGCAAAATGGAGCAAGTTTCTGTCTGAGGGAATGTGGAGCTGGCTGTACAAGGATACATTACTCATCTATCTGGCTTTTCCTCACGCCATCTCCGAAAGATTTCCATCAAGGATCATTTCTGGGCTTCGGAATGAGACAAAAGTGTTCGATAAATGAACAACGCGAGGTTGCATTCCGGGTTTTGAGGATTAAATCCATCGTCGCCGCTTTTGGAGGAGCTCCTCGATGAAACCAGTTTTGTTTCCCAAACTGCCGTGTTTGTGATGCGGAAGGAGGTAGAAACATTCACAAGTGTGTTATAGAGCGTGGATATCATATAGTTATGTTAAAGAAAACAAGTTTAGACAATAGAGCGCTTGCCTCAACGGGCTGAGGATGCCAGTTAGACCCAGTAGGTGTATGTCAGGACGTTTACTGTTTTATAATCTTATGTAATCGTTGAACTCTTCTGTTTTTGTCATCAGATCATTAAACTTACATGTGCTGCTGCATACCTGACCCAACAGTTGCCATGTAATTTGAGATGAGTTTAAATATTACAGTGAACTTGTGTCAGATGTTTCCTACACAGGATGCATTAAGACAACAGCAACAATACAATCTTGCGTGCAGAAGTTTCTGGTTCAGGACCCTACTTGTAAATTAAGATGTCAGTGAAAGCCAAAGCCATTTACACTTTTCAAAGTGAAAACAAAGAGGAGATCAGCATCCAGGAAAATGAGGAACTGGTTATCTTTGATGAGAACTCAGTGGATGGCTGGTATCAGGGGGAGAACAGCAAAGGGGAAAGGGGTCTCTTCCCAGCATCTTACGTCGAAGTCATTCGCACACGTTCAAACTCTAACGTGACTGACTGCTCCATCAGCCCGGCAGGCTCTTTAGGAAATGACTCATACTACTTACCTTCAACTCCAAACACCACTCTTCACATGCAGCAGAGTTACTATGACGACGACGATGATGACTGGGATGATTGGGATGACCGATCAACAGTTGTGGAGGATGCTGATAACAGTCGGAGCCCTGGTGCCAATGGCCATTCTCATCAGAGCCCGCTATCCAACAACCCCAATGTGCACTACAGGGCCAAACCGCACATGGAGAGACAAGACAGCATCTCCAGCTCAAGGAAAGGCAGCATGGTGGGCAGGAACTTGAACCGATTTTCCAGCTTTGTCCGCTCAGGGGTCGAGGCGTTTGTGCTGGGTGATGTGCCCATGATGGCAAAGTTAGCTGAATCATACACCATTGACACCGGCCCCCTAGGGCCCCAGTGGAAGGAGAGCCCACAGCCTTTCTCCTGCTCTATTGAAGACCCCACAAAGCAGACAAAGTTCAAAGGCATCAAGACGTACATTTCGTACAGAGTCACTCCGAGCCACACAGGTCTCCCTGTATATAGGCGCTACAAACACTTTGACTGGCTGTACAACCGCCTGCTGCACAAGTTCACTGTGATCTCCGTGCCTCACCTGCCTGAGAAGCAGGCCACGGGGCGATTTGAGGAAGACTTTATTGAGAAACGAAAGAGACGACTGATACTGTGGATGAACCACATGACCAGTCACCCGGTCCTCTCCCAATATGAAGGCTTTGAGCACTTTCTGATGTGTGCTGACGACAAGCAGTGGAAGCTGGGCAAGAGACGAGCCGAGAAGGAAGAGATGGTGGGCGCACAGTTCATGCTGACCCTCCAAATCCCGAAAGAGCACCAGGACCTTCAGGATGTAGAGGAGAGGGTTGACAGCTTTAAGTCTTTCGTCAAGAAAATGGACGACAGCGTCTTGCAGCTCACTCATGTTGCTTCAGAGCTGGTGCGTAAGCACCTGGGTGGATTTAGGAAGGAGTTCCAGCGACTGGGAAATTCTTTCCAGTCTATCAGCCAGTCATTTATGCTGGACCCACCCCATAGCTCAGAGGCCCTCAATAATGCCATCTCCCACACAGGCCGCACCTATGAGAACATTGGAGAGTTGTTTGCAGAGCAACCTAAGTACGACCTCTTCCTTATGCTGGACAAGCTGTCACTCTACTCAGGCCTGCTCGCCAACTTCCCAGACATTATTCATCTACAGAAAGGTAATCAATCAAGTTGTTCTCTGATGTCCATATGCATGCAATTCTGTTTAAAAGTAATAACACATGCAACATCATTGTAATGACGATAACATCTGTCATCACTGCTGTATCTGCAGCCTCGTGCTAGTAACTATACATTCAGTATCAGGTTGTTGCGCGTGCCATTGTTGCGTCCTACTATTATGAAAAGCACATTGGGAGAGTGAAGTCAAAGCTTCAGTCATTTATATTTTAAATGAAAACCGTGAACACGTTTTGTTTGTTCAATCTTTATTTGTTATTTTGTTACGGTTGACAGATTCAGTCGTGCGTTCCTCCAGCATCTCGGTTCCTCTCCTGCCCTCCGATTAAACACACCTCTTGAAATCTAGAATAAAAGTGGTGGTAGTATGTTGTATCATGTGTCAGTCTGTGAGTAGGTCAGATGCTTCCATACAGAACAGAGGAGTCACTGAATGAAGTGACTCGGCATATATGAACACATGTTGGCCGGGTTGTTACGCTATTTATATTTGCCAGCGCGCCTGCCCAGAAACGCAGTAAATTCACCTGACAGCCACTTTGCTGGTAAACCAGAAACACAGAGGTAACATCTCATTTTTATAGTCTGCAGGCTCCACACAGCGTGGCACGGTCACCAGCTGCTTGACGACATGCCATTGGCTGCAATGGGCTGCAAGAGCGAGTTCAGTTCCAAAATAAGCTAGAAAACCCCATTTACATTAAGTGTCTCACAGGAAGGCTGAAGGTGCAGACACACAACAACACATCAGGACGCCTTGAACCACTGATCGCTCCGCATGGGGGACATGGTTATGATATGGGGTGATGATATTGTTTTTTTCCCTCCAAAGTGAGGATGTACCAACACTATAGTTCAATAGATGGACAAACTGCGATCTGCTTTCTTTTGCTCTGTTGTTTCCAACCTGGTGGTTGGATCACCAACTTTCTCGTTTTTTACAGTGCTGCGTAATTTTATATGTTGATCTGATTATTGCAAGCCAACCACCTTGTGCTGGGTGGTCCACCTCATTTGCATAAAGTAGAACCGAATCATTGTGTCGTGCCATATCCTTCATTCACTGGGCAGTCCGATGACTCCACATCAGCCATGGATCGGGTGTGCCAGTCTCCTATTTCTATCTGGTTTACCTGCGTTAAGAATGAAGGAGAATGATGTATTCTGGCCCTGGAGATAGTCCCAAGCAACGTCCTGTCTCCTACTTCTTCAGGGAGCCTTCATGAACTTAACTTTCTCCAAGTGCTTTGCTTTGTTTGGTTTGTTCCAGACGAGAGCAAATACCATTTGAAGCAAGTTTACTTTACAGCTCAGATTTAAGTGAACATGCAGCCTCACAACAGACAAGACTTCTCAACTTATGACTTACGACACTAATGTCTCTACTCAATGTTATTAATCTGAGATATATCATTATTGCTTCTTCCACAAATATGAAATGATTAATTATAAGACTTAAAATATGAATTTAGTTGGTCTAAAGAAGTGCTACACATGATTACTTTAATTGATACAAGTCCCTGTTGGGCCTATCTTTCCACATGAAAGCCAACTTAAAGGATCATTGTACACAAACATGGCAGACTACAGTCATGGGTTGTATCTTTTGGGAATAACTTTTGAAGAAGTGGTTCATCCTGTTTGCAGTAATCATTGCTCACACCTGTGACTGACAGCATAAATACACAGTAGCCTGAACTTATCCAAGACGATCTTTCAGGAGACTTTGTTATCTGAAAGCTGTTGCACCTGAAGTATTATGTTGACATGCCATTGTACTGTAACATCACTCATTTAAATACATGTTCACAGTTGAACTGAGCACGGATTTTCATGAACCCCATGATGACATTTTGGTAAGATCAGCAGGTTAGGCTCTGTTTCTTTTTAATCTTGCAAGTATTTTTGTCAAATACTGTCAGAGCGTGGCCGTTTAAGCTTTCTGTGCCAAGCAAATGACCACATCAGTTGGTTGGAGATAGTTCAGGAGGAAGGAAAGGGTGGGGAATGATGGATTATCTCCTTCAAACAGGTGGCAACGATTATAAGGCGGCTCACTTGTGATACAGTTAAGTTACATCCAGTCACTCCGCCCAGGAATAGTCCAGTGATGGCATTAAAGGGTTGGTCCACCCAAATCATCAAAAGAAATTATAACTCAACCCGAGTGTCAGGCGAGGCAGAGAGGTTCCCTTACACATGCAGGGATATCCACCTCTGACATCAGATTTTTAAATGCTCTGAGCATGACGGAGCCAGAAGAAAATAGAGCTTGAAAATCTTTTCAAGTACCCCCAAACATTTTTTGAGGCAACTTTATGCTTACATAATAATGTCTCTTAATTCTAAAGATATTGAGGATTATATAAAGCAGACTGTACATTTACACTATATTTTTGCAGTTGTATTGAACTGTGATACTTTTGTTGACAATCATTTTACTTACTCAAAGTTGTTATTGAATGCCTGGTGGTCCTGTTTGCCAAGTTCTGACTGTTTTATGTACGTCAAGTTAAATAACATTTGTTGGGTTTGTCAGAAAGAGAAACTATATACAGTGCTTGTAATCCCAAAGGCAAGGAAGTTATAAAAAAAAGTTGAATTTTGGAATCTGTGCTCAATCGTAGGTATTGTACCGGCAACAAACAACCCAGAGAAAACAAATACTTTACATCAGTGTTTTTGTGCAGGCTGAGATATTTTCCTGCTGCTGGGTCTTCCCTGCAGGTCCAGATAACTCTCCTTCATGTGACTGGTGTTCTGCTGAACCAGATACAGCTGTGGCAACACTTAGAACACACAGAACTGAGGTCAACCTTTTCCGGTGTGCTCCTCCTCACTTCTTTCCTGCCCGACTCTTCCCTTCATTGAGGTCCGTTCGAGCTGTTTGTTAACTGTGATCCTGGCGAGCCGGTGAAACTCAGGAATGTTGTCTGTTTTTAAGAAGTGCTGTTGATCAATGACTGCCTTGATAAAATATATCTAGGGAGAAGGTTTCAGGTAATGTCAGGAACATGTGAAGAAAAGGGCCTTGCATCTTTATCTCCTCTTTCCCCTGTACAGTTCTGGCTTTTATTCATATGATGTTTAGGTCGTTTCCATTTTGGGGTCTGCTGTTGCTCAATCTGAAACCTGTCTCTCACAAAGACTTCACCTCTCTTCCAGTATCCCGTTCATGTCTGGCTGCTTCTTTTCATCTATTCTCCTGCTGTTTCCCCATAAAGACACCCGTATCAGAGGAGCCTGCCTCTGCAGATGTCCTGGTTGCAATGAATCACAGTCTCGAGTGAAGAGTGTGTTGCCGTACTTTGAACTTGTGCCAGATACTGAAGTTGGACCTTGCCCCCTTTTTGAATACAATTGGAAAATCCTGATCTGAAGGTTAAATTACGCTGCATTGTTATAAAATAAAGGGCTTTTGTGTGAGTGCGGAGGAGAGCAGTGCAACGGCACTGCCTGTCATACTGCGGTTATACTCGCTTCTTTGTTGGTAGTCCTGGCCCCAGAATTTAATATGATGTCTACTGTAGTTTATTTTCAATTACTGTGCATAATCCCAAACAGCATAAAATGTATTTTATGACTGAGACTAACTGTAAATGGGTGCTTGTGAGAGAAAGCAAATTCATGTTCTGTAGATCTGTAGCACCAATCTGAGACAGATTCTTAACAGGCATTAACAGGCGTAACAAGAGAGAAATACATAAAAAAAAACTTTCATGATTGATACTCGCATGCATTTTTGTGATAAGTACAACATTTCCCATATAAACGAGCATCAAGTACTGTTTGTCCGTCTCTGCTCTGCTCAACACTAAACATTTTCAGGCCGCAGCTCATGAAAGTAATTTTATGCCATTAGAAATCATCCGTTGTTGCATTGGCCGGAATGAAATGTTCTGTTGGTGTTTCAGTCGGTTGAGTTTATTGTGTTCCCTCTGAAACGAACCACTGCAGAGATGGAATGGAGGCAAGACCAGACCCGCCTTTCTTGCTGATCTCTGCTCACTTCTTTTGTCCCACATTTGAGTTAGATTTCTAAGTTCCGATATGTCCAAACGTACTGATCCTTTGGGGAGAAATGCTCCTGCGTTCCGGACTACCTAGCTGGGAATGTACTTGTCATTTTTTGGCATCATAATGTTGTTGAAAAAAGCGATGTGCATCTTTCTCCCCTTCAGCTGTGACGATGGTGGAATAAAACCAAGTGTGATGCACACCAGAGCAGAGCATTAGTCAGATTCAGAATGAGCTAGCTCCCCTGGGACGCCCCCGGCAGGCCAGCCAGACTTTTAATCTGGACAAGAGGTTAGTTGTCCACCATATGGCAACATAGTACAAAAACACATGCAGACAGTTTAAAGGAAAAGACATGTGGCTGCCAGTATCAAGAAATGTGTGTACCCAATGCCAGTTGATGTCCAATTGAAACTTCAGGTTTTGTGATTTTGACGGCATGAAAGTCTCTTTAGTATTTGTCTGTATAGTTCTCAGTGGTGACAAGGAACACCTTGTATTTATATACGGTCTGACAAACATGTTACAGATAAACTGTCATATTTATGACAACACACAAGAAAATACCACAGACAGACAGACGAAATTCATGACAGCAGGTTTGGATTATGGGGGGTGCAGTGGCCCAGTTATGGGACTCTTTGAACGTTTGTTGTACATTATTTTTTGTTGGCTACACTTCCCATCTCTTACTGTGGTGACTATGGAGAGCAAACGTTTTCTCTCTCCTATTTGCTTACTCATAAATCTCGACGAAGGCCCTCGTGTTCACACATACCGTCCATCCATGCCTCTGCATTCCTGCCTGTGTTGGCTCAGTTCACTGCTGTTTCACGCTGAAGGAGATTACAGATGTGTCCAGGAACTCAGGTTTTATCACTAAAGAACCACAGACTCTGTGGCGTTCTGACAACAAGGCCCCGAGGTAAGAGGGGAGGCAGCTAATATAAAGACTGGCACCATAACAAGCCAGTGTCTTTGTTATTATTTTGTCCCATTCATGCAATGTACTAAAGCAGAGAACATTAAAGGCCCTTATCAGTTTAGTTTAACCACATGTTACACAAGTACTGAGCATCGAAGTGCCTGAAAAAACAGCTCTTAGGTAAACATGGGCAATTACAGACAGGGAATGTCTGATTGTAAGATCCAGCAAGTCTCTTTCCATGCAGCTAAAATAGACCCAGGCTAGACCAATCAGCTCGTCTCTCTGTGTGCACACGTTGAGTTGAGAGCTATTAATTATCCCATCCGTTTCCAAACCTTTTTGTTTGAACTGTGAGAAAGACT
>CAAKHC010002039.1:11994-31556 GCA_901007825.1 Macroramphosus scolopax | reverse complement strand
GCTTTACTGACGATTATAATAGATGTATAAAGCCAATTGACAGTTAATAAGAACATAAAAAGTAGGCTAATGATTTTAATATAGCGCTAGTAGACATCCAATGCACATTTTAAAATTAGTGGTGAGAATTAGCATCTTTAAACAAGCAAATTTACAGTAATTAGAAAATTCCTGAAAAGTCCTTTACAAAGTGAACTTCGCTCTTTAACACTGGTGCGCCAGTGGAAGGATATCATGTCTTTGAACCTCTCCTCCTTTCAAGCTTTTTACTTATTTTTTATAGCACCTATAGTCATTCTTTTCCAATACACATATTAATGAAGAAACTGATGTGGGTATGAAAGCTCACTCCATCTTCACTTCATCTTCTCTCCTACTTCTAGGGATAAATGACAGAAGTGAATGTTGCTGCTACATATTTCTGGATCTGACAAATGATATACTTGAAAGATGACTAATATCAGCTATAACTGCATCTAGTGGCAAATAAGCACATTTAGTGACTAGTACCATCAGCATAAAACAGGAAGGGAATTTGGAGTAAACGGAAATATTAAATGTATATTAATGTTAATGGGTATCCGGTAAATAAGAGGTAAAGCTCATAACAGACACAATATCTTTCTCATCCTAAATCACAGAACTAAAAACAAGACAAAATGAGCAGTTTCAAGTTTTATTTTTGTCGGGGAGTCTTGGTAACCTGTAACCATGGTACAAATACACTGTCTTAAAATCGTTCATGTTACGATTGTATGGTTTTATAATGTTACAACCATAACAACTAGGACCATGTACAAGTGAATTTAGATCATAGAAACCTAATACTGTCAGGGCTGTATATCAGTTCTTTCTGGATCATCAGGAATTATTAGAACTGAATCAAGCTTGTGTGTGGGGTATTTACAGTATCATCTTATATGTTTAAATTAATCATAAATTAGTGTCACAGTTATGCTAAATGAGAAAATACCTTATTTCAGGGCATATTTTAAAAATTCACCCCTCTTTTGTTCCAACAGCAGCAGCAACTTTGAAATGTGTTCAGATTAAAGGCACTAGAAAGTTCCCTTACTGAACTACAAATATTGACTTTCAACATTGTAAGTTGATGCAAGAACACACTCTTCATTTCTGTTATCAATGCACGTCATGTTCTTTCATTGAGAATGTTTACCGCTGTGGAAGATATTGTTTTACAAATAATAGCTAAATAGAACACTTCACCTGCCATCCAAACAAAGTGATGCCACAATTTGAACAGGGATGAGCTACCACAGGACACGGTGTGAAACACAACACAACCCCAAATTAACAGTAGTGACATCAAGCCTTTTGCTGTGACACTTGAGACGACAATTGCTGACACCTTCTTGTCGTGTAGACAAAAGTACTCAGAGATCGCAGCCCTGACAGCCCCACCTTACACAAATGGATGCTATCTCCTGCGTTTCCTTTGCTTGATGTTAAACAGGTTCTCATCGGTTGGGTACATCTGTGCAGCAAGTTTTTTGTCAGCTATCCTGTTGGCACGATTTCTCTTCTTCATCTTCTCTCCTTTCTCTTTTTTTGACTTCATCTCCCCGGATACGCTCCGGAAGAGACGGTCTGGTCTTCTATCTCTGTGTCCCTCTGCAGGAACCTGCTTCAATTTCTTCATCGTCCTCTTGTTCTTCTTCTCAGTGTTTCCTCCTCTGCTTCTCCCTCTAGGAAAATCAGCCGCTTCATCCAAAATCAGCTTATGTTGAGGGAGGTGCTCTCGTGAGGTCGGCACTGGCCTCTTGGGTTTCCATTGTTTCTCTGCACCAAAACTTTCCTGTTGTTTGTATTTATTTCTTTTGGATGGCGCAGCTGGAAAGTCAGTGTCATCCCTAAAAAAGATATGGCTGGATTTGGCTTTGGAGTTGCTGGTGGTGTGATGAGGTATATAGTTAGACTGGTGGTTGTTTTTTTGATGGTAGATTTTTTGCTTCTTCTTTGGTGGTCCTGGAGTTAGAGGGGTCTGAGAACCGTCAGGGAAAAGTCCGTTGTTCTTCAGTTCTATAGAAAAGAGAAAAAAAATCAGTCAATGCTATATCTCTGCAAACAGCAAAACCACATAGGAAGAATCGGTTTGGCGTTTTAAAATAAACTCAAAAGGAAAACTACAAAACACAGGCGATCTATCGAACTTGAACTCAGTGCCAATTAATAAATGGAGCAATAATGAAACAGAAACCGTGTGTATCGTACCATTGACCTTGAACTTTATCCTGTGTTGTCTGCGCTTGATTTCCTCTACAGTGTCGTATTGGTTGATGAACTGGGTGCTGGGATACGTTCCGTTGAACATCCTCTGCCGTGTACACGCCTGAAAACACACAAATGGATGAAGTTATCAGAATAAGTAAATAACCAAATGTATCAATGATGTGTGTCATTATTTTCATTAAAATGTGGACACAACCAATACAGTAAGAGAAATCAAAGCTGAGGACAGCATGTGTTAAACAACTTTTTCAACATTCCAATATAGGCATTCTGCAGAGTGTGTCATGTTATTTGTTTATTGGTTTATTTTCTGGGACTGATTCCTGCACATGTCATACTTACACACACTAGCTACTTACATGGCCAAAGTGTCCTTTCTTGGAGCAGTTGTAGCAGGAGGTAGGATTCCGACCATTGTCCTTCCCTTGCTGTTTTACAGGAAGACCTGCCCTGGTCTAATCACAGACACAAAATAAAAATATTGTCACAAGGCAATTAAGGTGTTAAAATCCTTCTGTGTGGGATCATATGTGTGATATATATCTGCCGGATACAAAAACACCGTGGTGTTATCTTTCACTTCTCTCCCGTCATTCCAAAGCTCTCTATTGATACAAACTACTGTGTTTAGCATGGTGAATATGGGTGCTGATATAAACCAGTGATTACCAGGGCTATAGTTAGAGGCCTGTAATGACCCTGTATGATAAGTAACTGTGTGTGTGTGTGTGTGTGCGTGTGCGTGTGTGTCTGCGTGTGCGTGTGTGTGTGTGTGAGTGTGAGTGAATGGGGCTCGGAGTCCTGTCCCCTATGGGCCAGTGTTCTAAAAGCCTTCCATGCTCCAGTGCCCACAGCAAATATACACTGATAAAGAGTGAGAGAAGAGACACAGGCACAGTGCATTTACTGCAAATGTTACACACACACACCTATTGTAATTCTCTGAAACACACACACATACACAGCTGCACACACCTTCATTTTCATCTAAGGTGCCCCCCCCTCCTTCCTCTTACCCCCTGATTCTGAGATTACAAATAATTTGTGCCGCACGTAATTTCTTAAACATAGCTTAGCTAGCCTCCTTTTCTTCTCTGCTTCCCTTTCTCCTCCATACACACCCCTCCATCCTCACATCCAACACTCACACTTGTTTCTTTCCCCTCTCTCTCTCTCCCTCTCTCTCTCTCTTTTCCGCTTGAGTAGTTTTGCGGCAGAAAGGATGAATGCTATTAGAGCGTCGCGTCATTATCGGGTCAGACCGGCCGGGCCCATCTCCATCACAAAGGCCAGGAGATCACAGACCTCTTGCGAGCACGCACACACACGCGTGCACCCTAAGGAGATCAGAGTCCCTGCCTCAAGCCCCTCCCGACCTCCACCCTTCCAGCCCCTCTTCCCATTCATCTTTCATGTAAATTGGCTGTAGGTCTCCCTCCCTGACCTTGGGCTTGTGTTATCTCAACGTACTAGGATCCAGCACATAGACAGAATGAATGAAAGCACGGGAGAGAAAAAAAGGAAGAAATGAAATCCCATCCTATTCTCCAATCAACCTGTGAGTCTCGTCTGAAACCCGGTGTGAATGTGTGTTTGTATGTGTGCGTACATGTGAGGAGATGTCTGCCTCATACAATATTAATTAACCGGATGAACCCTCATCCCACTGTCTGTTATCATCTCGCACCTCCTATCAGGGGAATCTAAATCACTAAAAGAGTGAGGGCCTGAGGGATCAGATCAGTGTGGCGCCGTTACTCCTTCACAGGGGTTCAGAGAGTCCTACAGAGGCTGCCTGTGCAGTGAAAGTCAATGTGACACCGTTTTAGACACGGCGAAAATAATCTTTCTCAGCTCAGCATCAAACAGTGACAAAATTTTTGTTTAACAAACCCAGAAGTGACTTTTTCAGATCAATTTATTATAGCGGTGAAAGGTTTCTGATGTGTTTACCCCGGGCCTTACATGAACACTTTCTAAACATCACTGATTCTCATTATTGAGCTGGATGACCATGGTGACTCGTCTGGAATCATAATATCCACCAAAGCTGTATTTGGTTAAATCTTAGCAGGAAAGAAGACAAAGTAGTCGCAGAATCAACTGATGCGACAATTATGTGGCTGAGTGATATTATCATCCAAATGGCTTCCTGACAGCCGTTCATCAATACACCCACATTTAATAATTGTCATATCCTTCTCATCTCTATGACATCTGGTTTTTCACTCTTCTTTTAGATGTGGTCTTTTGGAAGAGTTTCAGACATAACATTGTACAAATGAGTCCTTTTCTCCAATAACTTGACACAACCTGAAGTCTTAAGTTAAGGATGGTGCATGGGCCAAAGAACCCGATGCATTTCTGTGCTTATCTGAATGGCTGCATTAAAAACGTTGGTCCTCTAAAGTGTGGACAAAGCAGGAAAGATCTGAGTCTGGTCTACTTCCGGCTCATATGACACAAAGAGCTTCTGGAGCAGTGCAGATTCTTTGCTAGTCAAGAAGCTGGGAGGAGACAGTTCAGGATGTGTGTGTATAGAATAGAAGGGTGTTTGAGAAGGTCCTAAAGGCTTCGCTGTGTGGACACAGACAACCAGCCATCCGTGGCCTCTCATGCATGCACATGCAGACACATGAGCACTCCCGCTCTGTCACACACACACACACACACACACATACACATACACACAAACACACACAACTGTGTTTTTCCCACAGTTGTCCCAACACATACACTCTGTCTCTCTAAGCCCTGCTCTCCTCTGCTCCTTGCTTAGCTGCTGGTGGCAAAGCTGTGATAATCCTTCGGCCAACACAAAGCTTAGACTGTTACAATCTGAAGGAACCCACACACACACACCACACACACCAACACCCACATCCACACTCACACACACACAAACACACAGTTATCAAACACAATCCGAGAAGCAAACAGAATTGTGTGTGTAAGAGAAGAGGGGTTGGGAGCAAGGGGGCTGGGGCCAGCGGCGCTGTTTAGCATATGTTATTGCAGCAATGGGGAGAGGTTTGCATATGTTACTGGACCCACAGGGGACTAACTCTGCATGCTTTATCATAGAGAACAGCCTCAAAACACAACACAACACAAGACTACTGGGCTCTTCCCAAAACAAACAGACCCTTGTGGTGCATGTGTGAGCAACATGCCAGTATGTACATATTAGGTTAACATGGCGGGTTAATTACACAGTTGTGAATTAGTGAGGTGAAATGGTGAAGATCTCCTCCAACAGAAAGCACAAAATGAAGAGCATACCTAACCAGTAATCCTCTTGTTGTTAGGTGGGGGGTTCAAACCAAAATTAAACTAATTACGACCTTGGGAGACTGTTTAAGGTGGAGCCTTTTTCTTTTCTTCTTTTTTTTAGGGAGGGGGGGTCTGTGTGTCTGCCAGTTTACAAAGACTCAGACTGAAGCCTTAACCCTGCGTCTTGCACACTCAAACTCGGTGTAATTCCCAAAGGCTTCTCCTATCTCCTCCCGTCAGTCAGTCAATCAGTCTGAAGACAATCAGTGATTTTCTCTTAGCGAGAGGGAGAGAAAAAGCTCCTGGAATGTGATGATAATGTGATGCAGGAGTAAACAGCAGAGCGTGCCCATTGCCACTACTGGAGAAAAGTCCCATTCGGGGCAGCGAGTGGAGGTAATCTTGTCACACCATGGTAGGCAGAACATGCTAATCCGTCCAAATCTAGGCTATCAAATAGATATATATATATTTAACATTTCCTACTTAGTTCAGAGGGTTTATTTCACTTATGGACCATGTGAAGACCTTTTTTATGGAATAATATTAACCACTTCATTCCCAGCAATTAGACAGAGACAACACACATGGACATAAGAAACCAAATGTACTTGGTCTCTTTAGCCCTGGTCAGGATGTTAATGTTAAACCATGTTTCTACATCTCTGCCAATCATTCACACACAAACACACACTTCTACACACAAACAAAATCGACACCATCCAGCTAAGCGGAAAGCCACAAAGGTCTGGAAGGCCTGCAAGACCGCTGATAACAGAGCACCTGCGTGTGTCAGTGAGTGTGTGAACTTGTGTGTACATTCCTATGGATCCACATGTACGTCCAGTAATGGATGTGAAAACACCTAAAAACACCAAATGCAGCGTCTCTGTCCTCCCGTCCGACACACAGTCACAATCTGCCTGCAAGTTTTGCTGCAAATTCTTTTGTGCGTTTATTATTTATTTACAAATTTTAGTCACTTATTAATTAATCTTTTCACCATAATGAGAAACTCACTGTTTATTTTTTGGTTAGTGATATTTGTTTAGTTGAGGCTAATTAAATGAGACGAGCGCTGCTGGAATGTCGTCCGTTCATTTTAGAACTGGGATACGTGTTTGTTGTTGCATGTCATCACCACCTCCTTCCGACATGTTTCCTGTCAACCTCTACTGTCGCCATCATTAAAGGTTACAAAATGTGTTTCTGCTGTAAGCCGCCACATTCTCGTAAGGAATTAACAGAGTGAAACCAGCGTTGAGCTGTTAGAATACAAACACTAAGTATAAATATGTACCGGTTAAAGGAGCGTTGAAATGGAAATAGAAAATAATATCCACCAATCTGTTTCCATTAGTGTATAATCACCCGACACACATCAGAATCATCGAGCTTTTGTTTGTCTAGAAGCGTAGAACAGAAAATTCCCAGTTGTGGGACGAATAAAAGGATTATCTTATCTTATCTTAATACGTTATCTCTGGGTATTAAGAAATAGCAACGGTGGCGGTTTCATTCTGTCGTGTACAAAGTCTGCAGAAAACTTGAGACATGATCCACTCTATTACCACGGGACTCTGCCCCAGAAGTGCTTTCTTCATGACCTAAATCAAGAAGACTGGACAACTAATGTGTGGTGAAGGGGTGCAATATCCACCTCCACCACTAGATGTCACTAGATCCTACACATCCTTACCTGTCATACTCGGCATTGCACTTCTCCTTCATTAACAATGGTAGCAAAATGTTGAAAACTTGCTTACTTTTCCTTTTTTTGCCCTGATTCTTGTCGTCTAGTTTGGAGACATGAAAATAATTTCCTTTTAAAAATGTACCTTCCCCTTCCCTCTGTGCCATCAGTGTCTCAGTCTGGAGGAGAATAGAGGGCTGAGAGGCTTTTGACATGGCCGAGGTGGGAAGACTGGAGTCTGCACTGTACAATGATGAGACAGCAGAAAGTGCTCACTGAATGGATGTGGATTTAAAGGATTCTGACAGGGCACTGTTTGAATTGAGCACATTCTTGTCAGAAAGAAAGAACGTTCAGTCTGACGGAGGGAAGGACAGACCAGGAAATGGAAAAAAGGTCACAACTAAAACCCATAATTCCGGGGTTTAGCAGGAAGAAAGAAAGACTTTTCAACCATTTCTCATTTGAGGTATCAGAAAAAACACTGCTGTTTAGGTTCAATTCCTATATTCTGAATGGACATGACAGGTTTTAACTGGTGAGGACCAATCATGGTCAAACCAGACTGGCTTGAGAGTGTGCTGCTAAGAGGGGAAGTGTGTCGCCAGATCTCGCAGGACTTTGTTGCTGACAGTAATTTTTCTATTGATGTATCCATCGGAAAAATGACACTTCTATATCAGACTGTCTTGTGCAAAGTCTTGTGAAAAATGGGTCCAGCATTTATTTCATTGTTTAAGGTGTCAAAGAAACTGTCATAAGCTGTGCTCATCTTCACTCCTATAAGAATAAATAGACTCAGGACTTGCTGACTAAGGCTATTAAAGGGGCAAGACCCACATGCCACAGATACAAGAAATGACTCTCCAGAGGGAGACCTCCTTCACAACCATCACTGGTAAATCAAACTCCACATCAAACAACTGGCAGTAATTGAGACTGAGAACTTCCTCGTTCGAATGTGCTACAATAGAGTGCAGTTCTCTGTTCGACCGCTCAATGGCGCTCTAACTCCATAGAGCATGTTAGCTGCTGTCGGGGGAGTAGGTGAGGCAGGAGGAAAAGATGCCCTCGGACAGACTAGATAATAGAAAACACAGACTTTAAATAATTTCTGTAGTGACACTGCTCCTCGTTTCAAACAGAAATGGAGGACGATCACCATTTGTGCTTTTCAATCTGACGGGATTGAAATAGAAATAGACTTGAGAGGATTGTTGTTAATATTGAGTTTAATGTTGAATGTTGAATACAACCCCTATTTTGTGTTTAGTGCCAGGACTTTGTTGAAAGCTGCCTTCATGTAGCTGATCTTGTCCGATGGTTATCCAATGAATAAAAGTCAGCAGGGGAAAACAATGAATCAGGAACAAAAAAAACCTCAGACTAACTCGACTAAACACTAAGTCAACTAATAATTCAGTTTTGCAAAAACGCAGATCATTCATTGTTAATTGATTTGATTTTTTTACTTTTGTTGTACAAGATAAAATTTATTGTACATTCATGCCTTCAGGTCTTTGATGAAATCACACTTCCTTAAAACAGATTAAGATAAAAATATATTTATCAAGCAAAGGATTTGCATGAGGCTTGTTGCTATTTTCAGGTTTCCTCATCTTCTGAGGTTACTACAATTTACCGTACGCTACAGGATGGCAATGTAGACATTTGACTGCACAGGACGAGAAAGGGTTTGATTGTGGAACCGGTACATGTAATTTATACACTGATTCATTTCCATTAAACTAAAATCATGAAAAAAGAAATAAGCTGTTTTGAATGACAGAGAAAGTAAATATTTTATAATTGCACTGTCCTCAAATTAGAAAATCGACTGTTCTGTTGACAGACATTTATACATATTTTTTCCCCCTTGCAGACTGGGAACGTTCTTTTTCTGAAAAGAAGAGGATTTAAGGGACGAAATGTCTTAACCTTGGGGTGACAAAGGCAGGAGTATTGCATTGCAAAGAACATTCTAGAGAAAGAAAGAGACTGAAAGGTTAAAAAAAGAGGGTGCAACACACTAAATGAAAAGGGCGAAGAAAGGCGGTCAGGTGAGGAAGAGGGACACCAAATTATGATTAAAGGGACGAGTTTAAACGGTTTCTATTTCGAACAAAAGGTCACAAACTTGTTTTTCATGGGGTTATTCAGTGAGGAACATACACCTGTCCCTGGGGAAGAAATCAATACACACACTGATACCACCGTGAGGAGAGAATCTGCTCAATATACACACACCACCGTGGGCAGGGGAACCGATCAATAAACACACACATACAGGTGTCACAACTACTAACTAAGTAGAGGCCAATCAATGCTCACACGCTGATACACTTGTACCAATCGGCTGCTCAGCGCTCAGATTCTCTCCTGTTCCTTTCACACTGCTTAGTACACTCGCCTTGTTTCCTTTCTCCGTCTCCCCCTCTCTCCTGCATGTCTTAGAGCGGCCTCCCCTCTCCCTCAACATCTGTCTCTGCCTTCCGCGTTCTGTCTCTACCTCCAGACAGAGGACACTTCCTCTATGTTGGTGAATCATGTTGAATCTAACATCACATGACCTCTTCCTGCTCTGCTACACATAGATAACAAGGTGGGGAAAAAATAACTAGGTACACGGCCAGCTTGATTTGGACTTCACCGATGTTCAGAGTTTCAAATGTTAAGTCAAATATCCGAGCTAGGCGATAGGAGAAATATTCCTGCAGTGGCCACAGGGTGGCGCTCTGGTCTTAACCAGCACAGAGCGGTCCTGACAACATGAAACAGGGAAGAAAGTCCGTGACTTGTGTGTGTGTTTCTGTGTGTGTGTGTGTTGCATGCATGCATGCACACATTTATGCATGATCTTTACATGTATTAGGGCCGTCTTTGTACAGACACCAGGTCATTCAGCTTGCACTGTGGCCTTTCCTGATCATTCTTCATCCATCTCTCCCTTAATCATACCCCGCCCTTCCTGTCTTCACATTCTCCTGTCTTCTATTTCTTTTACTCTATCTCTGTCCTGCACGGCTGGACTCTAACATTTGATTCTCTCAGTTGTCCCCTATTGCTGTGTTGTTGCCTGGTAAAGATAAAAGTCGTTCACTGTCCATCCTTTGTCAAATATTTCTCCTGAAAACACTAACAGTGTGCAACATAAATCAAAAAACATTAGTAAGAAAATTATTTCCAACAGTTTTGAAAATAGGTTCATTTATATCCATCTGACAAGCACTAATGTTTATTGTTCGTTGCTTTCAGTTTGTCGAATGTGAAGATTTGCTGTTCAAATAAAATAATCGACATCGGGGACGTCAACTCCAGTGAGAGAAGCTGGAGATGGATTATGATGCATTTTTCAACAAACCCTGACAGCTTATACACAAAACAATTGATCAAGCAAAAAAAAAGGTCGATGATTTTATCAATACTAATCTATTATTAGTGCACTCGTCATTCCACTGATTGACTGGATGATCAAAGGAAGAAAAAAAATCTTATTTTGTGCAGTTACAAGCTTCAAGATCAGAAACATTTTCAGTCGAAACATTTTGTTGTCCCTCTAAAATCTCCATCACTGAGAAGCAATCCAAAAGAGATGAGGCATGATGCAATGAATCCACGTGACATGTGATCTGTGCACAGAGTGCAGGTGTGATCATACACATGCATTGATAACAAAACAACTACACACCCATCTCAGACTCTTTTAGGCTTTGTGAAAAGGTATTCTGGGAAATGAAGGAAATCTAAAAGAATAAAGTCCCAAAATTAGATATTCTCGTATATTAAAAAATTGCAATTGGACCTTTTAATCCCCAAGAAATGCTGGTATCACATTGATGTCAACAGTTTTTTGGGAATTCCTCCAAAGATATTTTGTTTGCTCAGTATTGAGAGAGAAAAGTCAGAAGGAGGTAGGCAGATGGTTCTGCAGGAAGAGGAGCAACCACATGCCACCAGGCTGTAAGCAAATGAAAGAAACCAGTGTGCCTGTGAGCGTGTGGGCGAGTGAAAGAGAAAGAGAGACCGAGAAAGGGTCATTACGTGGAACTGATCATCAATGGACAAAAGGTAAATATGGAAATATTATTGTTTTGTAAAAATCTCTTCAAAATGATTTGAGACAGACAAGCTGAACATGTTGTAGATAGAATTTTAGTCCGTTTAGTGCTCTATATATTTGTAGTTGGTGTCTGTGCGTGTGTGTGTGTGCGTGCGTGTGTCCATGTGTGTCAGTATCTTACTTTCTCAGTAAATACCCCAGGGCTTTGTGGTCTATACTGTGTGGTTTGGAGGAGTTTGTTAGTTGAGGGCCAGGTGCAGTCAGACAACACATACTCTCACAGAAGATAAACGGACGCAGCGCATGCATGCACGCACGCACGCACGCACCCACACAGACACACACACATGGGCGAGAGGGATAAATGGACCCAGTAGCAGGGAGGTCTGACAGAATGCCTTTTCACACCTGGCTGAGCCCAGCGGAAGGTGACAGAGTCACATCTCCCAAAGCGAACACACACACACCTTCTCACATTGGGGAGTTCAGGGTCATAAGCAGCATCATGAATAAAATGAGGCTGTCTTAAACAGAAGGAGCTCTGTGTATGCATGTGTGTAGGTGTGCGAGAGTATGTGTTTTTGTCTATGCGGGCCCCTAAACCCCATGCCAGTTTGGATCTGTAACGACCTTCTGTTCCCAGTGCTTAAATGGCTTAAATACTTCAATTAGACCTGGGTCACAATCCACCACCCGTTAAAGCACGCTATCACACACAAACACACACACACTCGTGCTGGTTTCATCGCCTCGCGAGGTGACCAAAGACCCTTTCATCAGTGTCCTCTCCTCTCGTATGTGTTGTCTTCAAAGTGATACTTTGCAGTGAAACAGGCATCATCCCTTGCTAACATCTGAGCAACAATTAAAGTCAACTCCCGTTTTGTCTGCCTGCGTCTCCCCTGGAAGTTCTCTGTCCCGCTTCCTCCTCCTTCCTCCATCTCTCCCAACGTGCTACCCCAGCGCTAACGATGCTGACTTTTCATTAGACAGCCCCTGCTAATTAATCTCCATAGAGGAGAGTGACAGACCTCCCCCAACACACACACACACACACACACATATACAAAGTGCACGCCAAGATATATGCAAACACACACTCTTCTTCCCTCTCTCTCACTCCCTCGTCCCGTGTGGCGTTGGCAGCCCATTTCATGCTTTATCACGTCTTTTAATTGACAAACAAGCTGCTCTTTTCTCTTAGGCTGAGGTCTATATCACCCCCGCGCCAAGAAGCACACACACACACACACCCACATATACAAACACACACATACCAGTAAGGAGACGAGAAAACTGGTTATCTTTTCAGATTTAGGATAAACACGCACGCACACACACACAAACGAGGAAATGCCTCCCCGTTAACATGTGGCTGTCACACAGTTTTCTACTCTTTGACACAATGTACACGCACACACACACAAACACACAAAAAGCAAAAGGTTCCTGTCACTCTTGGCACTCCCTTAATATTTTTCGATGTTTCTTTTCCCGCCATGGTTCACTCATCTGCCAAAGGGCAAGTTCAATACTAATCACAACTGACTTAATAAATTTAGTGATCGTGGCACACCTAGTTTGGAACATATTTTCAGAATAACAGCATGTCGAACGACCTATAATCTGGTTCTTGTCACACTGATGTCCCCTGAAGACTCTGGAGAATAGAGCGAAGTTGGAGTCCGTTCTGTGAGCTGTTCTGTTTAATTTGATAAATGAGGACGAGACCCACTAATGCACAACTCCACGATCCAGCACATTTATTTAATAGATGTACTGTTGGTTAAAAATATTTGGATTGTGAGATTTAACATATTTCTAGTCTGATGAAGCACGTTCTGCATGACAAAGATTTAAGTGTCACCCTCTGCAAGTCGTCCGGGTTGAGTGTGCGGCTGGCTTAGTCCTTCCTCCACGACCTCCACCACTGTCTTTTACATTTCTTCTCTTATAATTGGGAGCTTTGGCAGAACTATAACATCTAGGAGGACTTTGCCAATTTTGACACAGGTTGTATCCATATAGTACTTTGTTCATACAATAAGCAGAGAGTGTAAAGTGGCTTTAAATGATATATTTTAAATCATTATATTATTAAATGACAATGTGCGTCTCGTAATCTAATGAACCTACAGTGAATTATTCCGTTTCTGCAGCTCCCTTTATATTTGTTAACGATGAGTTTCGGCTCCTTCTTAGCTTTAACAGTTCTTGTTCACTATCACTGCTCTCGTATCGTCATTGAGGACACGGAGGCAGCTGTTTTCAGAGGAGAACTTCCTCTGCACACCCCACGCAGCACCAAATTGCCAACAGACATACAGCAAAAGGGAGTTGGTGAACAATGCGAAGTATTCAACAGCTAAAGGGGGATTGTTGGTTTGGTTCCGCTTGTCAGTACAATCAATGCAAAGTTGCTCTGAGGGATCTGGTTTAACTTCTGAGGAAACGGTTCTATCCTGATGGGAGTCGTCTCTTCTGGGTTAATGATGCCCCCATCCAGAGGACAGGAGGGGTCATTCAATTGCATATAAAAAGTGAAATACCAACTTTATCAATACAACCTCAGCTGGAGTTTGTGGAACGGATGGTACATACTCAGGACTCGTCTGCTTTCGCTAAAGTGTCACTCCGAATGAATACTTAGTAAAAGGGTCACCTGACCTGAGGAGTGATGTCATGGATGACATCATTGGTAACAGCCAACGAGTGATTGGAGGTTGTTTAATAAACGACATAGATGGAAGTTATGATGTAACTCTAACAAACCGTTAATGTTCCGCAGTCAGGATGAGATTTCATTTAATTAATTGATATTTACATAGCTGAAGTAGCAGGTTGATGTTTTATTTTCCGTCTTTCTGCCTCACTTTTATCGTAATCGAATGTTGTGTTTACATTCCATTACATTGTAAAATCAGCCATTTACTCTACAATTTATAAAATAATTCCGGTATCCTGATATAAACCATCACCATGATACAAAATTGCATCACCGTGCTCATGGCATGTGCTCAACTCAAAATACTTTTCAGCTAATTTTAGTATGGACAGCTGTGCTTTTCTTTTCCCCTATAATTGACACTCACCGTGAGGTGGTACTGTCTCCAGATCTCTGGACAAGCCTGAAGAGATAAAAAAAATTCAGTTAGTGACATACACAGATTCACATTCACCTTTAGAAAACACATGATAAGAATTAAACAAGGTAATGAATGTGTCATGTGTCTTAATTCGTCTTAGTGGGATGGCAGCGGCACAATGACAAAGAAACATAGGCAGGGTTGAAAGAACTTCTCATGACAGGAGGAGAGAGAGCGATAAGTGAAGTAGCCACAGATGCTGATGAACAGACTGAAAGAGATCCTTTGCATGCCTGCCAGAAGCTTTAGGCATCCTCCTGTGTAACTTAAACCTTTATCAGCCTAATTTCTTAACAATAACAATTTCCCCCTGCATGTGTCTCTCTGCAGTCAGTCAGTTAAACAGTCAGTAAGTAAGGCAGTCAGTCGTTTTGTCCCGGTGTGGCTAAAGCATTATCTCTGGGGCTTTGCCACGCTGTTCCTTAAGCGTTCCGACAACCGTTCTCAACAGCCGCCACTTCCCACTGGGAAATTGAAAATGCCGCAGGCGCTGCAGGCTACAAGATTTATCTACTTACACACCTACTGAGTGGGAGACTGAGAGGAAGAATGAGGGAGAGAGAAGGTAGGGAGGATTTTAACCTGCGTGAAGAAGGTTGTCTAGTTTTCTCTTGCATACAGTGAACTAGTTCGGATAGATGCAGATAACTAATTTCTAGTCAAGGGAAAAGAGACAATCTTGTTTCTAAGTTCTTGTTCAATTAAATCATCAAAACTAAACTGGGAAGAGCAAGTAGTCTTTTTTGGTTTTATCCAGCCGGCTCGATTTGAATAAAGAGACGGATAAATATGAATTTCAACAGCTGTGTCTTCCTCCACATCACATCTCGCTTTTTTTTTTTTTTTTTTTTAAACAACCCCCACCCCCGGTTGCTCTCTCCCTCCAGACTGCCAGGGTAGTGTGTTGTTGTCGAGGGCGACAGGCGAGGCGAGCGACACACTCGCGCTCCGTCAACCGTCTGTCTTTAATGAGAGACACAGAAAGGCCCATGGGACAGAGACCTGACTCTCGTTTTCCCTCACACACACAAACACGCACATATAATTTGAGTCCATGTACGAAAAAGTTTTGTGTTCCCAGAAAAGGGTAATTACATTTTCACAGAACTTTGTTTGCTTTTCAAAACAATATGCAGAAGAGAGGAAGAGCAGGATGAAGAGAAAGGATCCGTAGGAGGTGGGAAAAAATTGGATGAGAAAGGGATGAAGAGAGAGAGAGAGAGAGCGAGAGAGAGAAACGGGCTGTGTGTGTCCTGGTCTCCCCTCTGCCTCTGGTGTTCACCTGGTTACTCATCCATTACACAGAGCACAGTACATGACTGACTGACGGAGTGCAAGAGAGAGAGAGCGAGAGGGAGATCGAGGTGGGGAGACACAGGCGGGCTGTTACATATACACACAGGGTTTTCCATTCTATGGCGCTGGTGTAAATGGGCAGGGTAATGAACGTTGCGGTGAGATAATTGTCATTGATGGTCATTAGATTCACCCTTCAGTGCCAGCACACACACACATACACACACGCACGCACACACACACATACATACACACACACACGCACAGCTGGAATATGCAGCATGGCAGAGACATAACTAAGCTGTAATTGCTGAAGTGTATCAATTAATGTGAACAGCAGCGTGTGCTGACCCCTGGTCACTATTTAGAGTGGGAGAGAACGGGGAGTTGGGGGGACGGGGGGGGGGAATAAAAGTAGGGTGCATACAGTTCCCTTCTGTTACAAGTTGATTGATGCTTCATCATGTTTACATTACGCATGTTTGCTGTGCCTGTTCACACAGTAGTACCAAGCTGATTGAATTCATAGGGCAACGCTTTCCTCCTATTTCTAATATTTGTCTTCATATCTTGGTTGATAAATTCCCTTTTGCACAGATTTATTGTCATTCCAGTGATATGTTACATTTCTATTGATTCCTTTTCATTTCAACATTGGGAGCTACAAGAATAATTCAAATACTAGTTTGTGCTTGCGTTGCAAAGGAGAGGTGGGATTTATTTAGTCCTGCTATGTTGTCAAGCAGACAGTATGGCTAAAGCCATGTGGACCAACACACACTGACAAACAACTACAGACCAGGAGACACTTTGCAATGATCAGATTTGTGTTCACATAATATAAAAAAGCCATAAACTGTATTTCGGCCTTGGGTTTATATGAAGATCCTTCTGGTAATGGAATCCACCTATTAATCCATACTCACGTCAAAGAAGTGTCCCCTCATGCTGCAGCGATGGCACTGTTTGTGCCAGTACGACTTCTCAATGCAGGATTCGTACAGGTGACCAGGCAGGCCGCAGTTGTTGCAGTGCTTATTGGGACATGCACTGACCAGATGGCCTGGAGTGCCACAAAGGAAGCAGGGCAACAACTTCTGCAGACACACACACACACACACCAATACATAACACAGTTAGCAGTTGTGCACACATGTGTCCATCGGTGGGAATAAGCTGTACTCACTTTAGGTTCAGGGCAGTTTTTGGAGAGATGTCCCATCTTGTTGCAGTTTCTACACTGGACGCTCTTTCCAGTATAGTATCTGTTTGGAACTCGTTGCACGGCGAACCTGGCGCCCTTGTCTCTGTTAACGATCTGAGCCTGAAACACAGACATTCATGTTAGCACTGTGCAAATGTGAGAATTGCAATCTTTAATGTGAGAAATTATACTTCACAAGTTAGTGAGGGAGTTTGTTTATAAATTTAAAGGAATTGAATGCACTGCTTCCAAGAAATCAACTGTGATTTAGGTAAATAATTATTTTACACATAGACATTAACATTAGGGGGGGTGATATGGCAAAAATATAATTTCAATATCATATTATGCAGATAAATGTCAGTTAGTTATATAGATTTTAAAAACTGTACAGCTTCAATTCATCACATACATCTTTATCCCGATCGGTAACCAACCAGCTGCCATTTTCATCTTCCTCAGAACCTGGCAGAGAAAAAGAAAGACATTTTAGGTCACTCATCTTATTTTAATAAGGTTATAATATAACATGTATTTATTCATTCTGAATTTTATTGACAGCATAAAAAAAGACAGGAGTCAAAATGAAAAGGTTTTAAAATATAAGAATACTACAGTAATGTATTGAGAACAGGATCAGCGTTTATCTGGTTCAGAAATCCAAAGATCCGCAGAGGTCAGGTATTTTATCACCACCACACACAAACACATTCATCATTCAGCTGATTGTGATCCGCAAGATTCCGGCAGCTTTTAGTGCAGCGTTCGGATCTTTTTTGTTGGTGCTACAACCTGTTTGTACAAAATCACAAGAAACTGTTTGTTTAATTGTTTTTGTGCTTATTGATGCCTTTTTAGACTTCCTGTGCTTTTATAATACTGATTACAAATATAACAACGGACATGGAGAGTAAACCATGCACTAAAATGTGTTGTTAAATATAACAAATTTCTGTTTGGGGCAGCCTAAATCTGCACAAAGCTGGTGTTTGCTTCAAATATTATTTTCTTACTCAAACAATATGAAAAGATTTGAAACCAGAATGAGAATCAAACAAGATCCCTGAACATCGGAGTCGTAAAAATAAACCCTGTGAAGAACTTTAAAGCCTGCGGAGGTGGTTTATGTTCCTCTAAGGGTGAGACACACATACACACACACTGAAACTGACACAGTGGCAGCCCAGCACATCTGTATGACAGTGGCACTAACAGCGCCCTGAGGGAGACCATTGTATTCTCCTCAGGCCCACAAAACTGTAACTGACATCCAGAAACTGTCACGTAAACACACACACACTCAGAAACCCACAGACACATGTATTTAGCATTAATTATGTGCTGATAGCAATGACCCACACAGGCGCGCATGCTTTCACAAACACATGAAGACACACCCATGCATCGACCTCCGCGATTAGCTGCTTGACAGTCTTTAGCCTTTGAACAAACACGCAGCCTTGAGCCATAATCAAATATTACACTCTTCTATCCACCTCTCTCTTCCTTTTTCCGACTCGCTCTATCCAGCTCCTTATCACTATTCTGCTCAGCCCTCCTTCCTTCGCTTCTGCTCTCTCTCTCTCTCTCTCCCTCTCTTAGTCTTCTACCTCCCCCCCGGATGTGTGGCTGCAGAGGGAGGTTATCGGCTCTTTTCCCTGTCAAACAAATTAAAATGGCTGCTGTTGGGATCTGGGTTTCTCTCTGCCAAGACTTTCACCTCATGTGAATCAAATTGCGACGCATTTTAAGATTTTAAGTTCCTCACGTCAGGCAAAAACGCTAATATCCCCTGAATGGTGACTGATCTAAAACCAGGTTCTCGAAAACTTGATGTTGTGAAGATGCTTTAAAAAGGTCTGATATACGATTTTTGATCAGAAAGTAGAGTATTGAGTAATCTGAGGATTACAAGTGTGATTTCTGTGTCGAAGTGTCGTTGAGCAGGACACCGAACCCGTCGGGGCTGGTTGGCACCTCGCATGGCAGCCGTCAAGTGTGTGAATGTGTGGGTGCTTTGAGTGCCATTAAGGAAAAAAGGTATATAAATAGAGCTCACAGACGTTATTATGTAACTAGGTGTTATTTCTAATGTGTTCCATTAGTAACTGATGGTGTCGGGCTCATGGTGTGAATTTCATTTCAATGTGTATTTCCCCATTACGATTTGCATACATTTGAAGCAGTCAAATTCATTCCAGGTCCTCGGGATTATGAGGTCGAATTGTAAGATGTTGTTAAACTCATGCGTGAGTTGTACCTTAAGCCAAATAGCTACTAGATAAAAATATACTTTTTTTCAAAAGAGCCAGAAAAGGAAACACACAAGAAGATGAACTGGTGTTTCTTAGGAAAATAACATTCCCGTGGGTGGGAGGATGCGTTCTGGAACTCCTACGATGGTTTACTGTCTCTGAACATTAAATTACATAGAAAAAATGTAAATAATCACTTAATTTGGTGCTTCTTGTAGTTATTACCAGCAGCAGCTGGTCGTATCAGTAAAAAAATACTGGTATACACAGCTTTCATCAGTTTTTCTGTTACCAAAATACTGTATATGTGTTGGTGTCTCACACAGTGACGCTTGAGTGAGAGTTATTCTGGTGTATTTTGTTTCGGTTAGTTCGATATACAGAG
>CAAKHC010002030.1:21079-40584 GCA_901007825.1 Macroramphosus scolopax | reverse complement strand
TTCATCCAGAAGAGCATTTGTGAGGTCAGACAATGATGTTGGATGAGAGGACCTGGCTCTCAGTCTCCGTTCTAGTTCATCCCAAAGGTGTTCAGAGGGGTCGAGGTCGGGGCTCTGCGGGGGCCAGTCAAGGTCTTCCACACCAAACTCATCCAACCGCCTTCATGGACCTTTGCTTTGTGCACCGGGGCAGAGTCCTGCTGGAGCAGAAGAGGGCCTCCCCCCAAACTGTTTCCACAAAGTCGGAAGCGTAGATTTATCCAAACTGACTTGGTAAGATGAAGCATTCCGAGTTCCTTTCACTGGAACTGAGGGGGCTCAGCCAACCCCAGAAAAACACCCCCACAGCATCATCCCTCCTCCAACAAACTTTACAGATGACAGAATGCAGTCCGGCAGGTAACGTTCTCCTGGCGTTCGACAAACCTGATTGATTATTGGGTTTATAAATATTCTGACAACAGTGAGAAATGCTGTGACAAGTGCTCTTATGTGGAGGAGTAAGTGGCATGAAAAGAGAAATGTTTACTGGAGTAAAGGTATTCATCTAGATTCATCCACTGCTGTGTCGTTACAGTAGCACTGGGTGGGGCTGTTGCACTCCTTGAAATTACTCCTTTCCGCATTGCTGCCGCATCAAACAATGTGAACATAGCGTGTGGCATTGGTCGTCTGGGCAGGTTGTGGGCCGCCAGAAACGGGCTTTTGTGGCTGCTGACACAGTCCAGCTGGTGCAATTCTTCCCAAACCCAAGCAGTTGAGTGCTCATTAGAGATGGTGTGTGTGTGTAATCTACAGCTCGTCATGAAGTCAGACTCCGGAGAGGATGTTGTACTGGAGGTAATCCACAAGGAACGGTGAAACAAGAAGTCCATGGAGGGTTCACGAGAGATCTGAAAGTTGAGCTTGAACAGCCCAACTGCACTCGGATCAGAAAGAACTTTGCTAGGTTGTCGGTTACTGCTGGCTGGGTCGGTTACGAGCGTGAAATAGCACATATTTGACTTAAAATTTAAAAAGTCACTTCTCAGATCCAACCTTTTTCTTTCCTCCATGGATGAACTTGTTTTGTCAGATCCACACGGACGAGTCTGGACTCAGATCATTTTTCGGGAGTTCTCTCTGCTGTGTTCTTAAGGCGCTTTTGCCTGCAATGGATTCAGGGTTTTGACTGTTGCCGACACTAAGAGAAGGCGGTCTCAGGCTGTTTGTATTGTACTCTATTTGCATGCACTAATTATGTCTTAATAAAGGGGAGTTACACTTGTAAACTACAGCATATCCTCAGTGGAACTTGGTGCAACTTTGCAGCATTTCGTTTCAGGTTCGTAAAACAGAACCAAACAAGTAAAAGAAAGTGCAATATTGGTGTTTGACTAATCAATTCACTTTATGAAATGCTACATTGATAAATGTACTTTAAGCCTGTACTTTTTTTAGTATAATCTAAGCCAGGTGACTGAATACATCTCAGGGGATTCTCTTATAAACACTTGCAGGAGGGGCCTTAAAATCAAAATACGTTCTTGCATATCATTTTAAATAGGACAGTTCTCGTAAAATTGCATTTTCCCTCTTAGCGCATGCAGTCTATCCAGTTAGTTTAATAAGAAACTGTTTTATGTGGAATGAGTTTTTATTTTTTGGTTGAACCATCCTTTTAAGATAATCCTCAAAAAGCTTTGCTTGAATAAAAGACACAGTCAAAGATATGTGTGTGTTACGTGTGTATTTACAGTAAAGGGGAACATCTGTCACACTGGAAAAAGGGGGTCAAAGCTTAAGCAGACAGCTACATAGTTCATGGGTCATGACCCCGGTAGAATTTGGACATGAAGTCAGCAGGACGAGGTTCCTCAGTCTCGTGGAAATAGCGCATTACGTGAGTCTTCTGCTTCCACACATGGATTGTTTCCTGGAGTTCCATTTTCCCCTGGAGATCAAAAGAGTGGAGAGAAAACCAGTAAATACACCTGAGGAGCAAAAGTATTATGTTGTAACCTTTGAAACTCTGACAGAGACTCCAAGGACTAAATCACAAGTTGCTTCAATTGGGAAATTAATACTATGATTTAGGCCTTACCTTAATGACTAACATGTCAATCACACGGGGGTCATTCACGTGCTTGTTCTTGTTGAACATCTCCCTCACTTTGTCTCTTCCCTGTTGTGCTGTGATATCCAGCTGAAACATTGCAACTGTACAGGAAGACACAAAAGCTACAAGTCACTCCGGTACTTTCCACCACATTCTGTCCACAAAGTTCTCTCTCATTACTGAGTTTAATTCAAATCGTACAGCTGGTGCCATTCCATATTGCTACTTACAGCACAACCCATGAAAAGAAAATGCATCTCTCTCCCAGTTCGACAAAACTTTCAAATTTTGAATCATAAAGTATATTAAGTCCTTCTAAAAGTGGAAGTCAATAGTAAAGAACTTGGACAGGCATCCACAGACACTACGTAGAAGGAACAGTTAATTCTGTGGTTTGGTTTTTCATGGGATATAGTTATATTAAATAACACATTATTTCCAGCCCAGTCCTAAACATAAGAAAACACACTTCACTTTTTCTTTGAAGGGGAAAAGTCTAGATGAAGGTGGACAGCTTTCTATTCATCAGGATGGTGTAAACCAGCCTCAGTTTGTGTCTCACAAGTATTCACTACCACTAAAATGTAAATATGGATTCATCATCATAAATATACAAATAAAAAATGAGACTAAAAATGAATGTCACGAGTTACCACATTATATCTAACCAATATAATTAAGTTTATATTGTAATAAAGCTATTTGGTTTGAGGCAACATAAATGATTAAGTGAATTAAGATTAATATGTATAGATTTTTCCTAAAATATGGCTTTATTTATTTCTCAAAACTTCTCCAGGCCTCGAAATTGCTATTTTCAAATGTCCTAACTTTTTCATGACCATAGAAACTCGGATCAAACTCGTATCTATACAGGACATTCAGTGTCACCGTGCAAACTAGATACCTTAAATATGTCTATCTTTACAACAATTAATCTATATAAAAACGAGGGATGGGGAAATATGGGCCAGGCAAATGAGCAGACATGTATGTGTAGTGTAACACGAAAAAACAGTCTAACACATATTCATGCAAATGTTACACCAGATATTGTACTTTAACAAAAGCAGATATTGGGAGTAAAGTTACGTTAACTTGAATGCATGTGCAGGATATACATAAGTTAGCACGTCATGGTTTGCTCATAATTCCATAACATGACAACAGGGTAAATTATGTTACACATATACTCATAAACCTTGGATTACATACTTATACACCAATACTTTGACTTTCACAAGTACAAAATGCGAGTTAAGATTGTTGTTGCTAGCTTGTCATAGTGCTAAACACAGTTAACGTTACACACGACCTTGAAGCTCGTTGTTCTCAACTATAGAACGGACGGACATACCTGTGTTAGGAACTTCTCGGTACCAGGCCCGGTACAGCTCCCGGACCCTGCGTTTAGCCTCGTCAAGATCCCGGCTAAATATCGGTTTAACAACTCTAGCGGTGCCAGCTGCAGCTCGGGTCGCCGCTGAGGACGCCATGACTGTTTCTGATCAGCTCTGCTGCCGATCTGCCGTTTCCGGTGTTACTTGTTCGATGGTGTCATCATATTGACGATGCTGCCAACTAGAGGACAGGCTGCTTCAAGTCACCCAGTCTTCTGCATCGGAACCGACATTGAAGTGGAAGACGATTAATGGCTCGGTGTTATTCATTATGCGTTGATGTGATTGTAATTTTTTCCATTCCTACATGACTTATGCAAAGTTTAAACCAAGGTGGTATGTTTTACAGGGGCGTTGCATTTAACATGGGTTTTCTCAGGGCCGTAATTATAATATATCTGTGCGAAAGGTAGGGACACACGTTCCCCAGAATGTCAAAAAAATGCCCAAGATGTACCCCCCCACCCCATATTAATACATATATTGATATGTATGATAATAAATTAAACTTGTGCTATGCTTCACAGGCGATTACACGCCGCTGCTAAGCTTGATATAATGCTAATAAATCCAATCATCACTGATGTTAGCAGTCACAGTTGAGTTATCCAGAAAGTTAATTAACAATACATTAGCCAAGCGATCAAAAATGGCAAATACAAGACTTATTTTCTTAAAACACGAGGTTATTGTAATGCAATTCTTATGCTTTGAATAAATTGCTGCAGGATGTGTGGGTATATTGTGCTGGTTTAAGATTAAGAATATTAGATGTTACCATCTGTATGCTTTAGTCAGAGTCGTAAATGTGTCATCAAGAAGTGTTTCTGGTAGCCTCATTTTATTGATTGCAGATGTGTATAATTTACACCATACAGGACCTACAGTACATTAAATATATATATTTTTCAAAGGCAGGTAGATAAGTAATTGTATCACAATACATACTGTCAATAAAAAAAATTGGCTCATCAATGCAACACCTGTCATTCGTTTTGGTGACGACACGATCGCGCCAGAAATGATATGGGGAGACTGGAAGCATGACATTTAAATAGTTCGTGCTTCTCAGTCAAAACATCTGTGAAGTTGGACAACATTTATTCCACAGCTTTTACAAGCAAAGAACTTTGAGCCTGAATTTGTTTACCGTATATACGATCACAGATCAACTTCCAATTCAGCCTGCCAGGCACGAGGAACTCTTGCTGTCTTGTCATGTACTGATCCCAGTATTTTCTCAAAACTCAATATATTTACAAAGAAAACACTATATGAGTAAAAATGTTTCAAGGTAAAAAAAGATTTCAGCAAAATGATAAGCTCCCATTTCAAAAGAAACGTGTGCCTTTTTTCATGGAGTAAACATGACTCACATGCTGTACAACATACAAAAGTGAGATGACAGTAGCTCTTCTGTTACTGTGTTGATGCCTGCTGCCTTGTGCCGCTGACAAAGACACAAGGAAAGTTTATCCAAATAAAAAAAAGTATAAACACCTGAAATCAAAATTAAAAACTCATTCAACAATCGTTCCAGTTTTAGACCAAATGTGCATTCATACATGCGTGCACTCACAGAAGCTAAAAGCTACAAAAAGAACTGAAAAGGTGCAGTTTTATATATTATATGTGGCCCAGTGTAATGAAACCAGTTAACAGCTACACTATGCTGCTCATTGGCAGAATGATTGAAAACTAAGGCACTATCATGGTCGCAGCACAGACAGAATTATACAGGTCCAATCATCTCTTCTGCTTTTCTGTATCCCTCACTGAATCAGTCACCATGGTGCAAACAGGGCTGCAAACCCAAAACACAGAATTAAAATAATAACAATGACAAATTCCAACATATACCTGCCTCATATCACTACAGGGATGGATGTTGAATTAGTATGATCTTGCATTCAATTTCCCTGCTTATAATACAGAAGTTCACACCTGTCCCTGTGTCTGCCAGAGCATTAGACCCACCAGGGGGTTCTCAGTGGTCCAGGCTGTTACCCAGCTTTTGCCCCTCCTGCAGAGCAGCCATTGCCAGCCTCAAGTGCTCCTTTAGACTCTGGATCTCCCGCTCGCTCCGGCCCTTCATCCCACTCAGCTCCTCGTGCACTTCTGTGTATCGCTCGCAAGCCAGCCGTTTCTCCTGCAGAGGAGAGAGCAGTGGACACTTTTAAACCAGTTAAGTTACATAACAATTACATATAATCAGTCTCTGGGCAGAGCAAAGTAATCCATATAGAATAAAAGATGTCTTAGCCAACTATTTAGTTCCAGCCAGAGCTGTTTTTCTAGATACCCGGAAAAATAAACTTTAAAATGCATTATATTATGTCAACATAAGCCCGGAAATCTTAGGAAGTGGTTGCACAGCATTTTCTGAAAGCTTACAGGCCATAAGACACTTAACAAAGAGCTTGCTCAAAGACGTGAGGATAAACATTCCCTGATAGTCATCTAATAGTGTGGGTTTCACGGAAAATTAACACAAACTAGCACACAACAGTTCAACACTGACACATGCACACACACAGTACCGTGTTGAGAAACTGCAGTTCGTTCCTTAAACAGCTGATCTCCTTGTGTAAGTACTCTATCTCATTTTCTTTCACCCTTAGAAGCACCTGGGGAAAAAACAACAGTGTGGTTTATTTGCAGTCAAAACAGATTAACAGGCATCATCTGATGTTTATGGATGAAGAAGACCAGATGCCCCCTTGTTCACGGTCAAGATACAACATTAAAGCCTTCACCTCTAATTCACAGGATGTCCCATCTTTGTCCTCTGAGCCCTGATTTATGATTGTCGACCGGACACGGCTGATCTCCTCTGTCAAACGGGCCTTTAAGTCCTGGAGGGAATATTTTGTCTCAATCGTTCTGAATGACTTAATAGATTTTGTTATTGTACCAACAAAGCGTCGTTTTTTGAGCTTTGACAGCGCCAAAAATTTGGAATCGTGCTTCTCAACATTCCTTAATACAAAACATTTATAGTCTGTAAAGTTGTATTGAAATATATATATTTAAGAATAACACCTGCCAGCCCAACATGAAGTAGAACTTTCTTTAATTTAGACTTGAAGCTGAAAAGATCAGAAATCTGCTTATAACTCACCTGGTTCTCTTTCTTCAGCTGCTCCAAATCTCTCTCCTTCCGACTGATCTCCCTCTCTCTCTCAGCATTGTTCTGCTCAGCTCGGTTTAGCTCCAGACACTTGTGAGAGTAGCGCTCAGACAGTCCGGCCAGCTCCCTCTGCAAGGCCTGACCCTCTGCCCTGAAGCAATGCAATGATCACATGTAAATATTTGTTCATGTTGAGTCCTTAAGCCAACTTTAAACTACACAACAGTAAATTCGTCAGATCGCTGAGTAGTCACACAACCAACTTGCTGGTGGTTTACATACTAAGTGAATGAGCTGCAACAGGGGGTCACACATTACAAAATCATTGACCAGGAGAAGTCCCGGACAGGGTCTGTCATACGGAATACAACAAATAACGTGAGATAAGATCTGCCTTATCACAGTGCACTGTATGTCACATCATCTCCTTTCTGTTTTACAAAAAGCAACAAATATTATATATTAACAAGCAGCCACTTCAGAAGATTTATTTAAGTTAGAAAGCAAATCAAGTTCAGAACTGGGTGCAGAACTACATCACAACACTGCTCTGGTGAGACTTCTTGCACAATTCTTCCTTTCAAATGTTAGTTCCTTCATCCTGTTTTGCACATACCGTATACTTAGAAAGCATTTGAAGGGTAATATTATATATTATGAGCTAAAAAAGAGTATAAGACTGTTTTTCCATTTTCATGAGGCAAGTATTTCCTATTGTGGTTTTGCAACATCTGACTGCTCATGACCATGAACCACAAAATAAGGAAGAGAATGCAAAGAGTGAAAATTGCAGGGTAAGTGACACAGATAAGCCGAAAAATGCAGGTTCCATTAGCCGCCCCCGAGACAGCATTGTGTCAAAGGCTTTCTGAAGCTTACAAAGGAAAACTAATCCATGGGCAAATTCTTGTGCCTGATGGGACAAGTTGCCCAATGTGGTGATGGCCTTGGTTAGAAAATGTACCATGGATTGAGCTGAGTCAGCAACCTCACAGAAAAACAATTTGTGGCCAAATTGCTTCCACTTAAAGTCAGAAACATCAATTCACATAGATTACCTATGTTGGCCCGCACTGAGACAGGGCCGTGCTATTTATACATTGTGGAACAGCTAACAGGAACAGGTTATGTAGAGGGAGTATCATCACAATGGTGCTTGTACAAAGAGGGGAAGTTGCAGCAAAGATAGCGTATCTGGTCATTTGGCATGCAAGCCAACTATCTTTGGATTATCACTCATTTCAAAGTACTCCTTTAAATCATTACATAATTTTTCTGAACAGATGTTGATGTTAAGAACCAACTGTCCTGCTTTGAGTCATAAAGACAGTAGTGACTATGTAATGCTCTCAACCACACACACAAAAACTGTTGGTATGTATCTTACTGTTGTTGAGCTCGCAGAGTCTGAGAGTCTAGAACCCCACTGCTTACTCTCTTGACTTTCTCCACCTCTCTCTCCATTTCTTCTTTGTGTTTCTTCCTCAAAGCCTCCATCACTGAACAACAAACAAATACACGTGATACAACCTCTACATGAATTTGTTCTGGTAACTGAACAGCACATATACACTAGCGGAGCATTCATTATTTCATAGCAGAAATAAGAAGAACGTATTAACTAATAACTAATTAACAACTTATTATTGTCTCCACCAGTAATGACTCATGTAATAATGCAGTAATGATTACTGTGCGATCCAGTCACTAGATGGTGTGTAGTTATAGATTGCTTGAACTGTAGTTAACAAAAGAATAATCCACACTAACACATATGTACCTTTTCTACTCAGAAAACACTGAAATGTATTTGACCATTACTTTAGCCCAGCCTATTTGTCTTCGTCATGTGACCCTTCTGTATATTTTAATGGTAACATTATGGCTATCTTATACCATCTGGTCTACCGACCTCGGGCAGTGTCCTGGGTCTCCTCCAGCAACAGCCTGTTCTTCTCTGTCTCGAGCTCCTTGATCTGGCGGTTGTGCTGCCTCTGCAGTTCATCCAGCGCTAATCTATGAGCACGTTCCATGGCTACCAGGCTGCGGCCGCAGGGGGCCTCAGGTCCACAGCCACCCCGCACACCTCTTCCACCTCTGCCTCCCCCTCCTCCTCTTCCCCCTAGTTGTAGTTGCTCAAGCTGATGCCTCAGTGACGCCACCTGAGAAAGACAAATATGGAGGTAAAGCCCACTGAGAGACAGGCTGGGGACACAAGCTGAATTATTACATGACATTGTATGAAAGCTGGCAGTGACTTGGGTTGCAACAGTATGAGATTTCCAGGCTGTGTCAGCAATTATCAGGCTTAATGTTGTATGGCATTACACAATTATTATCGCCACTTACAATGACCCTTACATGGAAATTACAATAAATGATAGCAAATGTACATGGAGTGATAGCCATCAGTGTTCATACCACGGCATACTGTGAAATTGGTATACCGCTGCAACCCTACTGTCAACAAAATGATCTACACATGATAACTTTCTGTACTGCTATGCACTAACTTGAGCCATTGTTCTGTTTAGGACAGCCTGATGATGCTAATGCTGTCGCCACTATTAACATGGGAATCATGCTCCACCTAAGTTTTATTGTTGGCTTGTACAAATTATTTGAATTGAATATATATATATATATACTATGTATTGGATATAATAGTGAAATGTAAGATTTTTATGCTACTAGCTCCACATATAGTGCAACTCAGTCTTCGTATCACGTGTAGACAGCCTATTTGTTAAAAAAAGCAAACCAAAGATGCACATCAAAACACAGAAACAACAAAAAAAGAAGTTGTAGCAGTATTTCCAATGTCTCTATCTGTATTCGTTTCCAATCATCAATATCACTTATCTTAAAAGGAAACACTGCTGAAGAGAGATGGGGCAAGTCAGAAGAACAGAGTGTCCAGTGTTAAAAGGTAGAAACAGGAAACATTTACTTCATCTGGATGGATGAAGGGTTAATTTGCCTTTTGTTTATTTTGCAAATTAGAAAATCATCTCCACGCACTACCTCCCTCTGCAGCGCCTCATTGGCTGACTGGCTGGAAGACCGTGATCCGATTGTTGGCACGGAGCTCATCTCCTTTAAAGGCAAGCGTTCAAACTCTGACCACTTTTTCTCTATTTCATCCTCCAAGCGTAGCCTTTGATTCATTCCAACACCATTGCCCTTCCTGGACAGCACAGCCTCCCACTGGCTGCTTGTGGTGTCTCTGGTCCTCTCCTCCTGCCATTGGCTTTGCTCCTTCCCCTGCCCCTCCCCTGCTTCTCTCTGACTGGATGGAAGAGGTCTGGAGGAGGCAGGAACAGGAGACAGCTCAACGTAGTCAAACCTACGATGAGCGGGAGGGACTGAGGTCGCAACTTCCGACTGAACATCAGCATGACGCGATGATGGGCGACGGGAAGACAGAAGAAAGCGTGCGTGGGAGTTTTCTTTGTCACTGCTGCTATTAGGCAATCTGGGGAAAATTTGAGATGAAAAAAAATGTAAAGTTCAAGGAATCGAAAAATGATTTCTTCAAATATATACTGAACAAATATATAACTTCAACACATATACAGGTATACATCTCCTCCACACAGAGTGGAGGATATTATTGATCGAGGCTTGTGAAGTTCACTGTCAACCTCAACAGTTCCTCAATGGGGGACATTTCTTGTAAATAGGGAGGCCACTGGAGAACGGGGATGGTTTCAGCATCCAGAAACTGTACACAGCCCGGTGACATGAGGCCATGTGCTGCAGCAAATGAATGTTCCTATTCTGAACCAGTGTTGTGACGTGACTCTCAGAGCATGTGTTTGATTGGCTGTGAGGCCAAACAGCTGGAAACAACTTCTAAGACGTCTTGTTGTTGAAAAATGCGCTTTTACAGCTGCAGCAATTTGCTGAATTAACATGGCAGCTTGCAACATGCCAGGTGCCCTCTCCCTGTTCACCTGTGACATTGTAATGTTCTTCATGATTCCACACACCACTATACAAAGCACTTGTTGACACCATTAAAAATAAGCAGCGCTACTAAATGGTGCTAAATTGTATTTTGCCTAATCGCTGTGTAAGAAAATGTAGCTTAAAAAAATTCTAACTAGGTACGTAGATTTAATAAAAATTATTCAGTTATAAGAATAGAAAAGTGCTACTGCTTACCTAAATAAACATGAGAGGACACAACTGACTGCCATGCAACTGAAGTGTTTAATGTCTCATAAATGATGCCTTTCATAAAATAGCCTGAGCAGAATATGACCTGTTTCCAATTCCATCTAGGAAACCGTACGAGAAAAGGCTTTTAAACCCAGATACAAAAAACGCTTACATCTGATTTTATCTATTTACACTCCAATACTTAAAACAATGCATGTCCTTACTGTGTGAGGTCTGGAGAGTTGCTGGGCTGGATACACTTCTTTAAAACCTCGATCCAATTCCTCCTGATTCCAGCTGTCATGGCAGAAAGTGTGAACTCAGCCTCCCGAGTCTGGACAACAAAGAGAACAAGGATTAAAGAGACACGAAGATGTGACAGAATTTGGATAAGATGGAGATGATAAGAAAAAAAACTCAAAAGAAGTAGCCTACAGAGTAAAAGGTGGATGAGTAACTGACAGACAGGAGTCATGATAACCAAGTAGAAAGAAAATGCAGAAGAAATTGAGAGCAGGTGTGTATGAATACATACAGTGTATGACAGAGATAATCACCTGTATCAGAAACCCATAGTTCTTCTCCACATCAAACTCAGATACCTTCAGACAGGATTTTAGGTCAATCTCCCCGTCCAAGTCATCTTTCTGTACAAAACGCCCAAGAACAATTTCAAACGGTTTCCTTGACAAAATAACATTGTTGCTTATTCTTAAAATGTTGACGATTATTAAAAAAAATGTACATAAACAGATTTGGAGGTGTTACCAAGAATCACAATAGGAAAAACAGACATACAAAAACAAGAAAATCATACCTCCTCTGCACTTGAGTCTCTGTAGTACTTCAGCCCGGCATCAGTCAAAACAAACCAATGCTTCTTCCACTAAATAATGAGATAGATAAAGATATCAATTAATCCGAGAGCGAAAGAGCTGACAAAGCAGCAAATCTAAAATTTAGAAGTGAAATATGTAAAAAAAAATAAATGACAATATCGGACAATTTAACATCAAATAGAGCGTCATTAACATCTGATATTTAACATAGGCTAAAATGCATAAGGGAGAAGTTCACTCATTCAAAGTGCAGAGACACCTGTGGTGCTTCAAGCCACCAAGCTTTTACTGCGATGACACAGATAATCTGCCACTATCACCTTACACATTAGGAAGGAGGGATGAATGGAAGAGGTATAGTAAGGAGGGATGGAAAGGAGGATTAAAGAAGTACGAGACTCAGCTTCGCTGTACTCTACCTCTCCATTTCCGTCCAATTTTGACATCCACCCCTTCTTGAAGTTCAGTAGGTCGGGCTGGGAGGAAGAGAGGATACAGTGTCATGTTCACTGACCTTCATCTGAATGTTTGACAGAAATGCTGAATATAGAAAACTTGAAGAAAGGAATTCTGTGTGGCTTTGGATGTCAAGATTTTGAGGTATCACTCTATATAGACTAGATGTTACAGATCAAAAACCAACAGGATATAGGTCATAATATATATACATCTTGTTCAGATGACCTATAAATTGTACCTTTATTTAAAGTTTTGCACTTAACGGTAATATTTCAAAAGTTACTGTTGTTAATAGACTGAGTAAACAACATAATGTTTATCTAAAAGGATGCTATGCAACTGCATTGCAGTATATGTATATGAAAAAAACTGCAGGGTTGCAGAGTCAGATACGAGAGGTGTGAAAAGTAACAGCAAACATGAAGTGTGCCTGTAATGGACGAGGACGTAATTATCAGAAAACTAGAACACAGAGCTGAGCTACACAAAAGTTTATGTAACAGGAAAAATGCCGTTTTTTTTGCTCTTAAAAGATCTACCCCCAAAACAAAACAAGTCCGTCCTTTGCCTGCACTACACCACTCCACCAAGGCTTGTGAGAATCGACCTGGAAGACTCTTTGTTTATTCCTGCTGGCAAACAGATAGCCAAACGGTACCAAAAACAGAATCTAGAGAAGCACCCCCTTAATGACGACAGGAACTATTTGGAGAAATTTGCAAAGGGACTCTAATTGTCTGCAGTAAGACTTATGCTCTACTTAGGGCACTAAGAAATAGTTTGCACATCTGTTGCTCTAGCCGTGTTGCGGTACTTCAGATGTTAGGACATGATTTCGCTATCCTTAGCCTTTCCCAGCCTGGTTTTGCATTTGACACGATGACAGGAAAAGGAAAACATGCATCATTACTCAAGAAGAGATGATCCCAGATTAAGATTAGGCAACCTTTTCCACTTCACATTCCTCCCTTTTCTTATCTCTTTTTCACTAGCATTTACATTCCTCACTTCTAAATCTCTTTCTTCAATCAGCATTTCACCTGGCTTCTCATTAACATCCCTTTTGTCTCTGTAATGCTAACTTATTCATATTTACTCAATTATCTTCCTAAATCATTTGGATCTGCTCCCCTGTATATAATCCAGTACTCCAGAATATGTTCCGTGTGTTTATGTAAAACAACAGTCCCAAGCAATTACTTTCTTACTGTGCCACTTAACCTACGCTACTCTTCTTTAATGTCACCAATTATACAGTCTGATGACATAATAGACTGTATAAATTCAATATTGAAGTGAACTACACCATGTCAAGATATATCACTAATTGATATAAGCCTTTTCAACTTTCATCAGATCAATGACAGATCATGAATAGAAAAGGGAACTTGTTTTAGATGCTGACAGCTAAACTTCACAAGATTAAAGACATCACCAACACAACTTTTTCTATCCTTCTCATGTGTGCTTGAACAAGTTATGATTTGTCAATCATCATCAGTAATTAATCTAACCTATTCAATACATGTCCATAAGCAGGGTCAGGAGGGGACAGAGAAATGAGACAGCATCTGAATACAACTGATGTCACAGTGTTGATCCATGTCATGTGCTGACAGACCAGTGACCCTGCCGGAGAGGTTAGAGAAAGAAGGAAGCTTTGCAACAACTTCCACTAATTTCTCGGATTATCGTAAACAAGTATTGTCTGATGTGCTCCACATTTTCCTTTGGGCCTAATACATTATGTATGTTACTCCTCCTCATTTGTAAAGTTAGGAGATCAGCTAGCTTTAAATGAGCTAACCTATCAGTCTGCACAATGTATGAGTACAAATATTTTAGTTAACTGATTTTAAATTAGACAAATACACACTAACTGTGATGTGTAATACAATAAAATGAAGAGAATGACTATATCTGGGTTGTTATATATGAATACGAAAAAAGGTTTCCTTGGTTGTGTCAAAGCTAGATTTAAAACCTTACACCAACAGTACAAGCTAACTTTAATTATAATATATTGTAATCCACACATGGCAAGCTGATGAAACTACACCACACCTGGCTACCAGCAGTTTTAGACACAGAAATGAACAAATCATCTCGGCATTTGGGCACAGGGACAAAACAATAAAAATGGTGTTATGTTAGCTAAACTTAGCAGTGAATTGGAAACATTTCTACTTACTACACACACCCCTCGACCTAAACACACACTGACCAGCCCGTTAAACACAGGCTATATAACTATATAAAGTATTGATATGTAATACATGAATACACCCAACTGAAAGTGGCGAGTGGCCACTTATGCGTCAAAGTTCGTATCAGATATATTCAACGCAGGAAGAAGTGACAGGAAAAACAAATCTTACCGTCATGATAACAGGATCCAGTTAGGTTCAAATCAGACCAAAGAAAAGTTCCGTTACCTCATACAAATACAATAACACTCTTTCTCTCTCCCGGGCTTACTACTCAGTTTAGCTAATTCTCTTCGCATTAATCGTCACTTTCCCGCAGGACGCCGACGTTACGTGAAGAAAGATGAAACCCCGCCATTCGTACGCATGTTAACTTCATCAAGCGAAGCGCCAACATCCGCAGCAGTTTCTCTTTCCAGTCCCCAGCAGGAAGTGCTTTTCCTCGACTAAAGACGGATAAACTGATGGTGCCCGAAACCGACGGTGTCCAACACTGATAGTTTCACAATTTTCTGGCCAGTTGTGGGTCGTTAATGCAACGCTTGTGAGCCGCTGCTCTCTCCGCCTTACAGACACTTCCTGGGCGGGTCCGTGAAGATCGTTGGACAAAACAAACGTACCTAACCGCACGGCAACGGCTAGAAAATTGACATCCGGGGCCCTGCAGGGGCTGAGGGGAGTCTAGAGGGGCCCCCAGAAAAAGTGAGGAATACTAAAGAACTGCTTAGTTGCAGCCCGAAAAGGTTATTGCAAATAGAAAACATATACAAATGTGTAATCTCACTCCTCCTTCCTGCCTAATCCCAAACTTCCAAACACACAGAACAACTTTAATAACATCATCTCACTGAAAAACTTTGGCCATTGCAGACAAAGTGCCCCCCTTTCCCTCTCTCTCTCTCAAAAATCCTCTTTTGGTAGCTATTGGTTTCACTTCAGGAATTTCAACACATGCCCCAGCAGACCAGGATGACAAAGCTCAGTCTTATGAAATGCCTGTAGGGTGAAGGTAAAGGCTGCAGACACATAAACTGCAGCAGCACAGCCACATGTTAAAGGAGCAGTGGGTTGGATTTACAGGGATCTTTTGGCAGAAATAGAACATAAGATTCACAACTTTCATTCATGTATAATCACCCCACATTAAAAAACAGGTAGTTGTTAGCTCAATGAGCCTATTATATCTACGTAGAGAGCGTCCTCATCCACGGAGCCTGCCATGTTGCAAAAGTAACGTAGGCTCACTGTATTCACATCATAGTATTCTGGATAATAAATACTTGCAGTATGTCATCCTTGTTTCCACCTCGTTCAACTGTGACCAATCGTTACTTTCTAAAGCCGGTCGTTTAGGAGGAATCAATAAGTCTTTCCAATGTGTATCTACGACCGTTCAGAAAAATGTGGGAGAGTGTTTTCTCCAGCTGGTCGCTACATGTTGGGGAGGGACACAAGTATGTTCAAAACGTGACGATTTGAAAATATATCATCCTGACAGACAGAAACGTCTTTAAGGTCTCATAGACTGTTTATGAGCTCAACTTAGAGGGGATAGACATATTTCCAGTGGCATTTAATCCAGAATACAGTGAATCATTTCCCCAAACGATCGGCACATCCCCTCCTCCTGCCGAGGGGATGGATCGGGTGAGGTGAGTGGTTATATAGTTCAGTAAGAGTTATTTCTACATACACACATATACAGTAGGAGAAAACACGTACTGGAGACTGACTCGCCCGTACCACATACCTGCATTTGTTCAGATCCGTGAGGATTACCTTTCCAAGAACTGCCCTCATCTGCTGTGGGACTGCCAGACCTCTGAAAAGGAACAACTGAGAATCTCAGACACATCCAGACTTCTACACCGGAGCACGGTATGGTAAAGCATTAACATATTACGTTATTTAAATTTGTCAGTACATCACCTCTGAAGTTAATAAAAGTTAAGCAAACCAAACAGGGATTTAGACAATCAAATCAGTAACGCAAACTCAACCTACAAACCCTATTCTTATCTTTAAATGAAACTTTACCTCACAGCTCCACCGGCCTACCTGCAGTGAGGTGGAGGAGTGAGCTCGAGATAGATGCCCACTGCCACCATAGTGCCAGTCTCTCTCAGTGTCCCCTGTATCCTCCCACTCTCTGGAGGGATGTTTGCTCAGGGAGTGGCTGAAACAGCACAAATTATCAGTGTGTGAATTGAATACCTTGATACCTTCATGTTCAATTAGAGCCTATTCAATTAGATCAATTAGAGCCTCACCTGGCTGGTTTAAAGAGTTCCTGTCTGCGAGAGTGCTGTTGATTCTGATGCCCCGCCATGTGACCCTGGCTCTCTCTCTGGTGGATCATTTTGACCTTCGGCAGATCAGCCATAGCGGTGTACTCCTCCTTGTCCCGTCCTTTGGAAACCACAGACAGCTGGCCCGACTCGGAGGACTCCATTGAGCTCTGTGAGGAGGTGTGCCTCTGCATATGAATCTGAGGTGAAGGCGAAGGGCTCCGTGCACAGTTTGTAGACCTCCTGCCGTTGGGGGAGGAGCAGCGTTCTTCCAGGCTTTGTTTTCGAACCCGAGATCTGGTTCTGCCGGGGCTCCTGGGTGTTTCCGAGGTGTCAAAAGCTGTTCTGCTGCTATTTTTTGCCTGTCTGGTAGGTGAAGCAGCACGAGATAATGAGGAGCTGCGGAGGGAATAAGATGATTCCCGCCAGGATTGTGGCGAGAGTTTGGGTTCAGGTTTTGAGTCATTGCAATAGTTTTTTCTCTGAAAGGAACGACTGAGGTCTCCATTGGTGGCATTTCTGAGGACCGAGTAGCCTGGCGAGTCACTGGTGGCGTTTCTAGAGGGGGAAGTGTTGTGGCTGCTGTGGTTATCTCTGTTGAGAGAGATGCTAAATTCCGTTTTACGAAATGAGCATTGGTCAGGTGCATTATAGCTTTTCCTGGAAGGCAAGGAGCTGTGGCTTTCTCGACTTCTGACTTCAGACGTACGCAGCACAGCGTGAGTAGGAGCGTCGTAGCCTCTCCTTGAAGGAGAGGAATTACGACTTCGGGCATTGGATGAACCACCGGTGTCCGTTTTCCTCTGCTGATACTGAGTGGTTTCGTAGCTTCTCCTTCCAGCAGAGGAAGAACGTCTTTCACGAACTGGACATCTACCAGCAGTACTGGATTCAGTCTTACGAAGTATGGATTGACTTTCTGTGTCATAACTTCGTCTGGTTGGAGACACAGCTGCGTTTTCATGGTCTTCATCATTCAGTCCATTTCTAGCTGCTGGGTTACGCAGCAGCGTCTGGCTTTCAATGTCATAGCCTTCTCTTATCGGGGAGCCACAGCGTCCATGATGACTTTTTCCATTCAGGGATGTAATTGATTCTGATGTACGGAGGGATTGGCGAGACGAGCTGTGAGTTCTTCTTGGCGGTGAAGATCTGTGACTGTCTCTGAGACTCTCAGAAGGTCTCCTAGATGGAGAAGATGCTCGACTGCTGAGCCCACGTCCATGTGATAAACTGCTGGTTGTTTCAGTTTTGCGGAGAGACATTTTATCTGGAGGGTTACGGTCCATCCTTGAGGGAGATGAGCTTCTGCTGCCACCGACACGACCACCCAAAGACCCCCTTACTTCTGTTTTCCTCAAGGTACTCCTAAAGTCAGACACCGTGTGAGTCGTTTGGGATTTGATTGAGCCAGCAAATGATTTGAAGTTCCTTGGCAGAGTTCCTGATTCGACACGTCGTCCATGTGAAGCTGTCAGGAAGCCTCTGGATCCTGGCTCCATCCTTTGAGACCACCCTCCACCATTGAAGTTAGGCCTGCTGTGGGAAGCAGTGAGCTCACCGGGTCTGAACGCTGAGTTTCCACGTGAGGGAGAAGAAGAGCGAGATTGCAATGCTGAGCCTTGCCTTGAGGAATCAAACCGTCCAGATTGCTGATAGGATGAGGTGTAAGAAGAAGGGTTCCCCCGGCCGTGTGAACTACTGAAACCTTTTCGCCCAGATGAGGCCAGAGACTCAGCAATCTTAAAAGGAGTAGGACTCGGAGAGCGAGGCCCAACTTGTGCTTCAACATCTACTGCGGTTTCATAGGGATCACACAGAGGGATTTCCAGTTGTAGGTCTTCATTCAGGAGTTCAGGCATCTGCCTCTCAGAGGCCACGCCAAGATTAGGATTTCTGAAGGGGATGATATCTTTGCGCTCAATGTTTACATTACCAAAGATGGGATGACCTCTCTCAAAATGTCGGAAAGGAGCAGGTGGGCTGTTATCCCGGAGTGAACGACCACCTGCTGCCCGTCCCAGAGAGAAGTAGCCACTTTCACGCTTGTTTCTGTCTTCTTTTAACCCTGGAAGACAAGACGAGTCAAGGAGGGATCACAAACACAGAGGAGATAAAACAAGCCGAGCTATATTGTATTACTAATAATTGCTCTGGGACACCTCAACTGGTGACATCAAGTAGTATTGCCAAGTAAAGAACACCTTTGGCTGTAACTGGATATGGTTTGGTGCAGTAGTAAGTCAAAGGTTAACTGAAGGCTCAGTCGACTGGTGCATTGAACTGCATATGTGTGAATGAAAGGTCAGATCTCTAAAAAGCATAAATAAAACCAAACACTTTTTCTCATCTGCCAATGAATAAATGAAACTATCAAGAACAATATGAAAGGTCGGTTTTAATGTACCTGGGCGCCTACTGAAGGTGTCTCTGCTCCGAGCTTCGTCCATCCAGGCCTGAGGGTCGGGTCTGTAGGGTGGCGGGTCAAGACGAGTCATGCTGAGTTTGGCCGAATGGCGATGAATCTGTCGGTATTCCTCCTCTGCACTGACGAAGCTGCGGAACTCTCGGTAGTCACTCTGGTCGCGGCCACTATTTGGCAGAGGAGGTTGGAGAAGAATGACACGAGTAGAGATTGAATGTGAGGATAATGAGAGAGTTGAGGGAAAGAGAGGAGGGGATGCAAGTTAAGATGCAACCAAAAGAATGAAATGATATCTGAAGAATAAGACCCATACAGCAAACATGGAAATGCTTCCATGTTCCATGTTAACCCTAACCCCCACCTGTCAGTGCTGTCGTCGTCGTCACCGTCACAGATATACAGCTCGCAGTCCGGGCTCAGGATGCACAAAGAGCCCTGGTCATAACCCAGACAGCCTCCATTGACATCACAGTAGCTGCTCACCAAAGACAGACG
>CAAKHC010002030.1:4603-21059 GCA_901007825.1 Macroramphosus scolopax | reverse complement strand
CTGGTCGCGGCCACTATTTGGCAGAGGAGGTTGGAGAAGAATGACACGAGTAGAGATCGAATGTGAGGATAAGAGAGAGTTGAGGGAAAGAGAGGAGGGGATGCAAGTTAAGATGCAACCAAAAGAAAGAAGTATGAAAGTCTCGGATCGGTGAACACGGTGAGCGGAACAGATAAGACCCATACAGCAAACATGGAAATGCTTCTTTCTTCACAATAAGCAACAGGGAGATATAAATCAGAATCATATCATACCCTTAAGTATATGATGCCACTTTCTAGTGCTCGTGAATAACATATCATCACAATCTTGAACCCCCACCTGTCAGTGCTGTCGTCGTCGTCGCCGTCACAGATATACAGCTCGCAGTCCGGGCTCAGGATGCACAAAGAGCCCTGGTCATAACCCAGACAGCCTCCATTGACATCACAGTAGCTGCTCACCAAAGACAGACGGTCGGAATCCTCCTGATAGGATAACAAGGTGAGACACGGGCCAATCACAACTCCCAATCAAACTCCATCAATGTCCGAGGGCACGGCGGTGAGGCTCTCACAGGAAGAGGCACCAGTGTAGCTCTTGACAATAAATGTATCGCCAAACCAGAGCGAACTGTCGGTGTGATGCCTGAGACTGGTTACAGCTTCAACGAAGAATACAAGGTAACAAACAACCCTTGATCTGTGCGTCTGCTCCCACCTCCTTGATAGAAGGTCAGCTGAATAGTGTCTGTCTCCTCTCTGACACACACACACACACACACACACACGTTCAGTCTGCTGTTCGATTAGGGTTACACCACTGTAACTTGAACTCTTGTCGCTCCCCTCATCAATATTTCATCATTTTTTTTGTAATAAACCCCCCTATTGAAAAGATTGTCTTAAAATGTATTGAACTGTGACTTTACTGTAAATGTCAGTAGTTAGTACTGATGCTTCCAGGAAACGGTATGCAGGTTATCACAAAGTACTACAATCTATATCTGCAATGTTCAACCTCTAGCTTGTTCAACACGAGTGCAGCCATGTCATGGAAGCAGTATGAACACACTCAAGCAGGGTTGGCACAGTTTAAACACCCTGAACACCCATCTTTTCAGTATGTTGCCCCTCTGTCTAATATTACAAGTGATTCCCAAGAGGGCAGTAAGTGATCCAGCTTGTTTAATTTATAATGGGAGCCACCTTGCTCCTCATCGTTACTTCTCATTCTGTCGCGGATTTTGTCGTAATTTACTCACGAGCGAACACGTCAAACACGACCGAGCTGAGTTTACATGTTGACTGTTTTTAATGAGGCGGCGCTTTGTCGTTTCAGTTCTCGCTCACAGACACACTGACGTTGGTTCCAGTGGAGAGAATGAGCAAGTATCTTTTCAGCTCTAAATTAAGGCACGAAACACGTCATTTTTGACCTGCAGGATAGCTGTATAGTACTTTATGTCTTCCTATTCTCCCTCTTCCTTTCTTACCTTGCTGCTGGTGTCTCTGTCCTCTGCCTGAGATGGGATTGGTGTTAACAGCAATCCTTTTCCTGGCACAATCCCAGTCCCAGTTTTAGCCCCGGTTCCAGTATCTACTGTGGATTTCTGCTGTGGTGTCACCTCAGTGCTCTCCCCTGTGCCACAATGGAGATGCCTCTGGCGCAGGCATTCGTGGCAGCGGGAGGGGTCGAAGATGTTTGGCTGGAACTTGGGGCAGATGGGCTCATCAGCAGAGAGGGGCATGGTGAGGCTGAAGGGGGCACCGGCACGCTCATGGCATCCTGCGGAGGAAACTGAGAAACAGCAGCAGAGGTCGAGGAGCACTCTCACAATAAAATATAAAGCAAACAATAATGTCCCAACCATCTATGAGGACATAAGGAAAACGGCTGGGTTGCTAAAACATCAGATATTTGTTTCTGTGATAGCTTTGATGATGCAGACATGTTGTCAAATAGTTTAAAAAACATGTGGAGCATCTTCCACAAGCAAGTGTGAGATAATGCAAGTGCACACAGGCCAGTGGCTCAGAATACTGAAACGGATGATTTATTGTCTCAAGATGAAATTTAAGATGATTACTATGGGGAACATGTAACACAGTCCAGTTAGAGTGGACAAAGCTCCACACAAAGTAGATCTACTATCAACCACAAGGCAGGCACACAGTCATTCAACATTCACCAGCCTTGAAGTCAGCGTGAATTGAGAACAAGTAAATAAACCAGTCACAAGAGTATAGCGTAGGGGTAACTATATTAGGCATTAAATGATGAGCATTACCTGACGAGAGAAGCTCCTGCTGCCCTTCAGACCCCCAACATGCATATATGCCTCTTTCCCATGCTCTCTATCCCCCTGAGCTGCCACACTCTCAAATCTATCTGATTGGCTGCTCTAACAATGACTGAAACACAAGCATCCATTACAGCCATGGGGGCTCTACACTAACATGATGGGAGAACCTGAGGTGAGCACAAACCGAGAGCCAATATGGTGGCGGTCTCTGTATTGGGCGGTTGTATTAAATATCACAGGCCTCTAGAAAGCGAAATGAAACGCTCATGCTAGTGGCAGCTGGCACATGCTGGCTCAGGTTAACGTAAATAAATAAACACGGTTGGACAGGGGTTTAACATACAAAAAAAAGGTTGAAGCCGTTGCAGCCTGGTGTTGTGTTTTCTTGTTAAAGTGCTCTAAGAGAAACAGTCAGCGGCTCCTTTAGATCACACTGAGGTAATACTGAACTGAGAAAACAGAGTTAAGGGTTGATTTCCTGATGTTCCAGAGAGGATGTTGACAACAGTTTCAGGTTTCCTATCAAACAATACAGCACAGAGACAAACTCCCCATAAAGGACACAGACGGTGTGGCAGACTGCAACACGCGGTGACGTATTTGTGAAAGGAAAGCTTCATTTAATCAAAACATAGCAACATACAGTACAGTTGGTGTCTAAAAATAACAGTACACTTGGTTTGGAAATGTTTACTCTTTAGCACAGCAAATCAAGAGCCAGGAATTGTGGAAATGCTGACTGACAGTCCGAGACAGAGCACACGGAGCATTCACATCAGCTTGTGTCTATTTTACATTTCGCATGTCCTGCTCAAACACAAGAGCGTAAATAGTCCCATTCTGACACAACAAGTGTCCTCACAGCCCAACATGATATTTTTTCAGTCCCGATGATGCACCTTCTTCCCAGTCTGTCTTCTTCTCTGCCCCTTGCTTGTCTTCCTGATTCTCATTTTACCGTCGTTGCCTCCAGGTCTCTTGTCTGTCTGACGCCCACGTCCTCCTTGTCCTTCCTGCTTCCCTTTCTTCTTCCGCTTGCTTGTGAAAGTGTTGAGTGACGTGGTTAGGGAGCGGATCCTGCACAGTAGAAAAGAGTGAAAACATATTAGAATAAATGTAAGATAATTATGTCACTAGTGTTTTGTTAGGGTGTACAGCACAACTCTCTTAGCATCTCTCAGACTGTTTAACCTCAGTAATGAATTAGTAGTAGTATACACAGCTGGTAGGAAATCTCCTGTGACAAATGACAAAACTAAAAAGATTTTACATTAACGTCGGGACAAGCCGGTACTAATTGTTACTGGAGTTCACCGAAAGCAGCTGCAGGGTGAACAGCTTACTTTTTGTTGAGAATAGGATTCCCAGCTTTTCTTGGCATTGCACTCGTTTTCTCCTCCTCCTGTTCTTCATTATCGTTTTCCGGGTCGTCCTTAAAAGCAAAGATTTTCAGTGTTCATGTTTTTTTTCCAGGTAATGGATATGATACTACCCAGGATTACCAGGTAAACATTGGTAATGAATAGGTGTTTTACCTGATTTTTAACAGGTGCGAGCAGGTGTGATCCAGTGAGGTCGAGATCACTAATGGTTGTCACGGTAACAGTGTGATTTGGATGATCGAACTGAACCGACTCTGTTCTACCGGTTATCACATCTTCTAGATCATCTTCGCTTTCCTCTGAGAGATGAGATCGATTTAAGAAAACCATTAAGTGTGAACGTTTCCAACCAGTGAAATAACCAGAAACATGCTTAAGCCTTTGACTCACCAAGTGCGTCTGTGCGCTCCTTCAGCATCTTAATGTATTCCTTATGCCTCTGACAGGAAGAAAAACAAGTGTACACAGTTCAATTTGAGTCCACCCTAAAGAGCTTTCATCCCTTCGCAAATTCACATGACACTTACTTCTTCTCGAACTCTGATCTGCTCATCCTTGATCTTCTTCCGAATTTCAGCCACTGCTGCTTTTCTCCTTTCCACCTTTCGCTTATGGAAACCAGTGAGATATTCCCTGGAAGTTCAGAGGAGGGGAAGGAAACAGTGTTTACAGGTGTCGCCTGCTTAGTCTCCACAGGTTAATATAACATACTGGGTCAACGGCAGAACTTATTTTAAGAAGGAAGATTTACCAAAAAAATATATTGTTGATACAATGACTGGTCAGAAATACACTATTATACTTGAAGAATAGCTCATGCTAACCTACGAAACGCTAACAACTCAAATATATCAACAAATATATTAGAAGTCGTGAACTTACTGTCTGTCTTGGTCGTCAAACGTTACGATGCATTTATTTTCTCTTTTCTTTGAACCTGGCTTGAATTTAGCATTATTAGGCCCTTTTTTGTGCTTTTTTAGGTTTTTCATGTTGTACACGTGAGTTTCTACAACAGTTCCCGTTTACAAGCACGTTTGATAACTCTGTCCGACTAGAAACAGGGACAGAATTGCCTGATAGGTTCCGCACAACACAAGTCAGACGACATGATTTCATTTGCTTCATCCGAGGAGATGCGAAGGCTGGACAATGCCTGTAAACACATAGCACCAACTAAATCGCATACTTTGTAGGAAAGCATATTATAGAGTCCCGTTGTGGTGTAATGTGGGGACAGCCTCCCGTATTTTAAAATCATGGACCTGGTCTCATGTGCTATGTTATTGGGCATAGTTCTGTTATATTTGCAATATTTTAAATGCAGTTGTTATTAGAAGACAAGTTGCACTGTGGGTTTGTGTTTTGGAGATTGTTGACTTCGTTTTTCCCGCGGTTAAAGAGACCGGGAATTTGCAGGCTGTTCACATGTGTTCTGGCTGCTAATAAATCGGTTGTTAAAAGAGCGAAACCTCTCTTTGCTAAGGTGACATGGAGCTCGCCTCAAAATTATATTAGTTCACTTAGGCGATTGAATATGATACGAACCCAAAGAAGGTGTCAGTCTTCCTTCATGATAATAGAGCTTCCTCTTATCATTTTTTCTACTCTGGCAGATGCACTATCCTGACACTTCTGTGGTGTTCAGATGTTTCCTGCATCAGACTGATCCCTTCTGCCAGTGGCTGGGATTCTTCATGTATGCAGGCATGTCCCATCTTTCTGGGTATAATTTAGACTAAAGTGTCCAGTGTTGATCAGTGGGCTACACACTGTGTGTGAAAGAAGAAATTAAACATCGCTGCATTCTTCATCAGACTCTTGCATTCACACAGAACATGAAATGTATTCTATCCATTTCCGGGTTTCAGTGCTTATACATGTACTTCCCAAAGTCCACATCCAGTGTGATTCATTTACTACTGAAGGACAGAAATAACAAACACTGTCAGGTTCTGTTTTATTATAAAACAAACAGACAATATAAACACGGACATTCTGACAATAAAACATTTAAAATTGTAACATAATTAAAATAATAGAAATAAATCCAGCCTTCTTTGTGCACCCTCACCAGTCAGGAAAGCCAAATCTTAACTGATGTAAGTATTGTCAGGACTGTCAAGACTGTCAAGACTGCTGACTCGGAGCTTGTCTTGACCTGGGAGACAGGCTTCAGCAAATTTCTAAAACCAAATGTTTGCTTATATTTTTAAAAACAGCCAAGCATTTACAGTGTGTACCAAATAAATTTCACCTAAAATCTCAAGCTAATTGTTTAAAATGCATGTTTACGTCTTCCACAATACACATTAAAAAAATCTACCTCTGACAGTTTCTGACCTTAGGCTGCTTTTACAACAATGATATAAATGGAAAAAACGCTTTCCCCTTTCCTTAAAGCATTTATCTTAATACCACATGTCCATTAAATAAGATCGGAGCACAAAAACAGGAATGACCGAAGTGTCATGTCATGTGTAAGTCAACAATTACATATAAAAAGCAAACTGAACAATTTCAACAGGATACTACTCTTCCATCACTCCAAATATGATGAAACTAATAAAATAAAATATTTTTCATTTTAACATCAAGGCCATTTTCTTGAGAGCTTACGACGTGAACAACACGCGCAATGTGTACTAAACCTCACTTTTATCACTGCGTATGAGACCTATATCTACCATGTAGATATAAGTGATTCCCTACCGAAAGACTTTTGAATGTCAATCATTTTTAGACTCGAAGGCTTAAATGAACGGACAAGCGATAGGTGGATTATTCCGCCCGAACTTTCATGGCTTTGGATTTTGACATGTATGCAGTAAACCCTCCTGGGTGTCAGTCCCAAATAAAAATGACCATTTCTGCTTCTCTCCAGCAGGGAACTACCTTTAGCAGTATAGCCTTTAAAGTAAGCGGTGAAAGAGGGGAAACTGCCCTCCCGGTCAGAGCATCAGACCAACAGATCCACGCTCTGACAGCGACGACTATCAACCACCTTTGACATTTATCAATAGGTAATAACTTCCTGTTTCACCTTCTAAAGACCTTAGTTTATCTGCCTATGTACAGCCTATATACAGTCGTATTGTTTGTATGCAATTCATTTTACAAGCGATATGCATCTGTGAGAAGTGAGTGCAGGGTGGAAGAAAATTCTGCAAAAAAAGTCTAATTCAAAGGAGCCAATGATGTTTTTTATATGAATGGCGCTGCGATTCAAATGGTCACTTCATTCAGCTCCAGGATAAATAACCTGCTGCTTAAATATCCTATTTTGCTCCACAGCCTAAATGTGCTGTGTATGAGGTAGTTAAGAAGAGACTACTCTGCACTGAACAGGTAAAAGCAAGCCAGTCTGTCAGCATCCTACAGCGACGCCATGCTAAACTGACCCTGCCTGTGTAATTGTGAATGCTCTGAAGCTCTTGAATGAAGCTTTCACGTTCAATGAGACGTTGCAGTTATTGTAGCAAGAATTTTGCTGCCTGTCTATAATGATTGTACAGCTTGGTATCCTACAGCTAATCAATGCTCTTCTGCATTGTATTAACTTAAAAAACAAGTACATAAGGGTCCCTTTTCACTTGTTGCAATGTTAAATATGAGGCCGTATGCCAACATGTTACCATTAATGACCAGAAGGTGGGGTAATTGCGCTGCAGCATAACCACTAAGCAACAGAACGGCAAGTATGTGGCCTCAACTATTAGCACTGGTGTGCATCCAGGGTTGACAGCTGAAGCTGTGAATAACTAATGTAATGTAAAAGTAAACTGATGAATCTGTGGCAGTAATCTGTATGGGGCTGTTATAGATTTACATACTAGGGGATGGTCATACAGTGCATCGTCAGTAGCCCTAATCTGTGTGTTTGTTCGATCAGTGTGTGTGTGTGTGTGTGTTCATGATGCAGCAATAGTTGTTCCCCCGCTGAGGCGCAGCAGGATCTGCTGACAGTCCTGGAGAGATCGACGGTCTCCCACACGCTCCAGGGTGCGCTTGGCCTCAGCCAGCAGGCGTGCGCGATGCCCGGGTGGGGTTAGCAGGGGCATGGGTAGGTGGCGGCATGCCAGCAAAATGGCATGAGCCCTCTCTCTCTCACCCAGACAACACTCACCTTCTGACAGTAGCAGAGGAAGAGAAAAAGTGCAGATTAGTGTCCAACGTCTTCTGTTGTGTTTATTTCTCTGTATTTACATGTTGGAGTGGAGGGTTTTGTTGCCCACCTAGACTGTTTTGACTATCTGATCGTGATGTCAAGGTGAGTCTTTATTTATTCCTTCTGTGTAAGATGAAAAGTCTGATGTCTGTACCTGAGTCAATGTATAACTCAGTAGATGTCTTCCTTACCTTCTGTGTAGGAGCTGTGTGTCCTGCGTCGGAGGTTGTGTTCCAATAGCTGGTGAGTCCTCGTGGGACTGGCTCCGGCCATCAGCCTCACCGTGGTCTCATGGAGAAACACCTGATGGAAAAAGACACACCAGAGCCACAATGAGTGTCAAGTCCATTCTTAATTAGAGATGTTTGACTCTGTGATACTGGAGAAGATACACAGATCTCTCATGTCATATCACTGTACATAAGTCAACATGTACCCAACAGTACTTGATAAAATCATGCAGTTCATGTGGTTCTTACAGTCTTGCACAAGTCCAAAAATAACGAATCATCATCATCATCATCCACTGTGAAAGACTCTCTAGAGTGAATGCCCCACCGGTCTTACAGAAATCATTGATGATAATCTGAGATAATCAGGTTGTTAGAGATGGAGAGGATTTGATTTCAAGGGTGTTTTACTAATTATGAACAAGGAAAGCTCAGATGAGGTGTGGATGTATTTACTTTGCAGAGCCTTTAAGAATGCAAACAAAACATTTAATGCTATTAGACTCAAGCAACATATTAAGGTTATAATTACTTTCTGGATATACTGTAGCGTGTTACAGCTTCAATAATATTGAGATATGCTGATTTTCCCAGTGTTCAATCAATAGATTGTTTGGCTTTAAGTTTTGACAATGACAGCTAATTTGAAGCCTCTGGAACTTCTGTGGTAACTGATCTCGTCAAGGGGCTTAACTTGTAAGATCATGTCACGGATGTAACGTGAAACATCTTGTCACGGATGTAACGTGAAACATCTTGTCACGGATGTACCTTGTGTTGCGCCTGTCTGTAGCACTGTGCAAGTTTTCTGAGGGCACTGAGGTCCCTCTGGAAACCAGCTAACTGTGATCCGTGTGCTGGGCCCGGTTCTCCATTACTGCTGCCACCCCGCTGCCATAAACTGGTCCTCAAGGTCAGCAGAAGGTCACAGACCAGGAGCTCCATCCCCTAGCAAGAGAAATAAACACTGATTGTTTTAAAGGAGAAACAGATGTAACCATTAAATCTGCCATTTCAGATACATCCTAACGTCCGGGCCTGAACAACCGAAAATAAAGAAAACAACAACAAAATTACCTGATATTCAATGCCGTCTAATATGATGTGGTGGGGTGTGTAGTGGGTGCGTGCAGATCAGGGAGGCCTCTGTACTGCACTGCAGAAACATTGCACTCAGCTTCAAGATCATGCAATGCAACTACAATGCACCACAGCCACCTCCTGCCACCCACACTGCGCACACACACTGCCCCATGTCAGCCTGCCCTAACTGAGCATGCTGTGTAGGTGGGTGTATGGCTGATTAGCCCCTTGAATGCATTGATTTCTGTAAGCCTTGGTAATTGAATATGCAACATATAGGATAGCAGTTTCTGCAAGCATGCAAGACAGCTAACAAGAAATGCAAACAGACACAAACCAAGGAGATCTTAGGGCGTTAGTCGTGCCGGTGTTTGGATTGTTGTGGAGAGATTCTTTGTTATCTACCTTGTTCAGCCAGTTCCCAGACTGCGTGAGCGGTACAGAGATGCTGGAGCGCAGGTAACTGCTGGCACGGTTGCAGTTGGACAGGCAAGCTACCGCCCCTTCTCCCTTCAAAGGTGACAGACTCATCTGAACTGCCTTGCAAAGCAACAACACAGCCTTGGGCAGAGGGGGGCTGAAACAGAGAAGGGGGCAGAAAGACAGTGAGGACATTTCATATTTATCAAAAGTGTGAACAAGTAAACAATCTGAATGGAGTGCATATCGGTAATCTCATGTTTGACATTTAGAAACACTGTAACAAGTTTTATGTCACTTACTCAAGAGTGTGCAAAACCCTCGGCATTCGTTCTACTTCTGCCAGCAGTGATCTCACTGTGACGTCATCGCCCTGCAGCCAATACACCGCAGCCTTTAGCACCAAAGCCCACCAACGACTCACTGGGTCTCCCACTGGCAGATGGAATGGAGGAAGATTATTTAGAAATAGAAATGAAAACAATGTTTCAGGTTTGGCTGTGATTCTTGACATTCTTCAACTTTCAAATGAGAAATGCTGGTTAAGATCCCCTGTTTCTTTTTTATGTATCTTGTTCGCCTGCACTTTCAAAAGTGAGAGATGATACAAAATGCTCTGTATGCAGCATGGCACAGTGTGAACAAGACAATTCACTTAGAATTAAGCTATTCGTCTTTAAGGATCATCAATTTTTCCAAATCAATATGAAACGACCACATTCGTTAGCTGTGATAATCTAAAGAACAAGTCATCCCAGATGCTTAATTAACTGTCAGTGTGCTGCTGGGGCAAAGAAAATCCATTCATGTTGACGGAAATAACTCTAAAGTTGACTAACAGGTTAATCTTCAATTAAGAAAAGGAAGGTAGTCAAATGTTCCCCCACAAAAACATCTGAGGATTCATGCTATCTTTCGATCAGGCAGGGTTGTTTCTCATTGTACCATCCATACCTGGTGTGGTGGTGTGATTGGGAGGAGTTGAGAAGGGAGGAGGAGGAGAGGGAGAATCCTCTGTGCAGCTGTTCAATAACTGGAGGAACTCCAGGGCACTGGAAAACTCCCTGAATGACAGAAACAATTAAGTATGAGTGAATTAATTCACGCCAAAATCAGTTCCCTGGTGTCTCAGCACTAACAGGACCCATGCCATACCCAGAATTGGTCTTGCGTTTGCTTGCTTCAGAGTCACTCTGTGGCTGGATGAGGGTGTGAACGGCTCTCTCCAGCAGCTTCCTGCAGAAACAGCGGTGCAGCTGGGCAATAGGGTCAGCTGGTAGAAGATAAAGAGGGAAACAGGGGAATGATTTAGTGTCCCACTTATAGGTTGTCTTTATCAGTGGTTGCTAATCGTCTAGAGGCTGAAGGCCGAAACCAGGCCAAAGTGTTGTGACACAGATTTGGACGCATTAGGCCGTGTTTAAGTTAAAATGAAACACAAAGAAGTTAAGAAAGAATGAAAGCAGGGACTGAACAATGACAGAATAAAAGAGCAACAGAGAGATTTTCGTCCCCAGAGGCTACTCATCACATACCTGGGTTTCTCTGAGAAGTGTACATCCCCTCATAGCTCTCCGACCTCACAGACCAATCACAGCTCAGGAAGAATTGCCTGCCCAATGGGGTGAAGAGCCAGCGGAGGCAGTCGGGGATCTGCTTGGTATCCGATTGGTTGGCAACACTCTCGGCACAACTCAACAGGTAACCCTGGGAGATGGACACGAGGGAAAGAAATGCTGATGATGAAGGGACAACTCATCAAAAATAGATCTGACATCATCGAAGTGTGTGTGCGATGTACTGGTGTGATAAACTGGATAAATATTTAAATGACAGTGATGACAGATAGAAGATGGATGATATAACAGACATACAGGCAGACAGGAGAGGTGGTGGCCCAGTACGGTGCGCAGGGCTGTTGCGGCCGTCACATAGACCTGGGTGAGCTGGGTGGAGGCCATCTTGCCTTGGGCGCTCTCACTGAGGTTGACAGCGCTCAGAGAGAGAGATAAAGCCCAGAGGCTGCTCCGCTGAGGCAGCTTTCCTACAAGGAGAGAGCAGATCACAAACTGTTTCACTTATGTAATCTTCATAGCTTCTCAGAGTGACAGGAAGGTATAAAAGCAAATTTTTATTAACATAATATTGTTGTGGAGTCACTTATTTAACCCTTGTATATTTCTCCGGGCAGTATTCAAACAAACCATGAATTTGTTCCCAACACTCACCTGTGAGTTGCAGCTGGCTCAGTCGGTGGTAAACCAGTGCAGCATCCTTTGCACTCGTCTTGGCCTCCTCCCCCTCGTGCTTTCCTCTAACTTGGTGAACCAGCCAGCCCAGAGGAGTTGGACGATGCAAGCAATAGCGAATGAGATTCCAAGACAGCGAGCAGACAAGGTCGAGCCTGGTTGAGGGCAGAGCTCTGTTCAAGATCGACAAACAGGTCTCTAAACCGTCCATAGCTGCTGTGTAATCCCCCTGCAAGAGAGAGGAAACGGCAGAAGGAGACTGTCAGGAGAGATGATGGGGAGGGTCAGGACGTAGATCTGAAAAGAACATACAGCTAAAAATAAACGGCATACATGACAAAAAGAAAGAAACCGAAACATCAAAACAGTGGGAGGCAGCAAACTGGCCCCCCTCTGTTGGTGAAAACATCCAATCATTTCTCTATGTTCCGAGATGCTACCTCAGTTTTTGCCTCTTTTCAACCTCATTTTCTTTCTTGTTTAATTTCATAATTTTGTAATTGCAAAAAACAGAAGGAGCTTTATTAAACATGTAAACTATTTGAATGTTACGGAGAAAATGTATCAGCCTCTCTTGTCTTGTGTTCTTACCCTTTTGAGATGCAGGTCAGCTTGTTTGCGGTGCCTCCAGAAGGACACAGATTTAGGGGAGTGAAGGGGTGTAACAGGTTCCCACAAGTACAGCACCCTGACACAGCCCCACACTGCTCCGACCCCACTCAGAACCCAAACCATCACCCACGGCAGCAGACATCTCAGCCAGGATCCTGGGGGTTGAATAGAAATGATATATGAGGTGCAGTCAAAATGCATTTTGGACTCTCTCACAGCTGGAGGTTCCTTCTACGACAAAATGGACAGTCTTTCCTTCATGTCTTGTGTCATGCAGCCAGGGTAGCTCTGCTCACCAAAGTCCTGTGTGTGACTTGGGAACCAGACAAGCGTTCTAGATGGCCCATGCCCGGCAGATAGACTTTGGATCCCTGAGGCCTCAGAGTCCAAGAGAGAGGGCAGCGGGTTTAGTGACAGACAGAAGAAGGTCAGGGCGCAGAGAAGCAGACGAGAACGATCCATCACTCCAACCGAGGATGGCGAATCCGGCTCACTCTTCACCTGAGAGAGAGAGAGTCAGAGAGAGTTGAGACACGACAGGTACACAAAAATTTATAAACATGCTTCCTCAGTTGATAAAGTAGGTAGTTGGTGAAAATCTGGGCTGTACCATGAAACCTTCTGGGGAGGGAGGGAGGGAGGGAGGGAGGGAGGGAGGGAGGGAGGAATGGCCTGATCTGGCGCCTATGTGATTATATTCTTCAGCTCATAGGCTGCTATGTAAAGAAAATCAATGAAGATAATGTTGAAAAAAGGGAACACTATGAAGCTAAAAATGTCTTGAGCTATTTAAAACTGACACCTTCAGTTGTGCTGAGCAGGTGGAAAAGGAAAATACAGCCTGTGCGTCCTTTATTTGTAAGTTACCTGATCGTGATCCATTAAGGGACTGCCTGGCTCCGAGTCCACACAATACGGAGAGAACTGTTGAGGGGAACTAGAACCAGAGTCCGAGGCTGGAGGTGACATCATCACTATTTCCTGTTTAAGCTCAACATCCTCAGACAGTGTCACTGGCTCTGAGATGGAGAAGGAGACTCGTTAAAATCACAGTTTGCTGCAAATAAAGTTGTGCATGTAGCTTTCAGTAACGTATGACACTTACTATTCTTCTGATTTCCCATCTTAAGGGCCAAATTCTCCTGTCGAAGTTTGTGGTTGACCTGTTGAAGGTACCTGATGTAGTCGATGGCCTTCCTCAGCACTCCTGACTTGTGCATCTGGGGAGAAAAATACACAAGATCTCGTGATCATTCTTTCCAATCTGAAACAATTTGTGACATTACAATTTGTTTCAAACAATTAATAAAAACAAATACAATAACAGAAGCCTTCAGTTTTAGTTTCAATTTGTATTTCTTGCAACGTTAATGACCACTGACCTTCGTGTCATTGCCCATGACCAGGTCTCTGAGCTCCACGATCTTGTCGTTGATGGACGAGCGGTACCTCTTCTCTATGATGTTGTGGGTCGTCCTCCTCTCACCCTCCTTCACCACCCCTCCTGGTCCAACAATCATCTGGCCCTGATCTATGCTTGATCTGACTACGTTTGTGCAGTGGGAGGAGCCTGGCTGTAGCTGCTTGATAGGCAGCTTGTCTCCGCCTCCCATCATAACAGGGACAGTGGTGAGGATGTTGCTGCTCATCAGCGTCTGAGGACGGAAATCAGTAGCAGTGCTTAAGCATGATTTATCGTTATTAAAAACAGAACAGTAATCTCAAAGCTTTTAAAGCATTGGTAGCGTTATACCGGGACCTGCAAAGCCGTGTTCTGGATGGGCGTGGTCAAGGTGGTGATCCCTGTAGGGCTCTGCATGGTAGATAGCACCTGAGTGCCATCTGGTTTAAGTGTTGTCAGAACCAGTGAATCTGTCTTCAGGATCTGAGGCTGCTGGACCAAAACCTGATGGAAAGCAAAGTCAACCAGAGATTAGCAAAAAAGGCTAATTCGAGCCATTACTACCAGCAATGAGGGTTAAAACTTCTCATATCAGTTTATTGACATACATTTCTAGAGCTACCCCTTCCATGATATTCATGCTAATATAGCCTTTTGGGCCACAAAACAGCTCAAGTTACTGCTCCAACCCCAATAGAGATGGTGAGGTTACTCACAGGTACTTGCTGCATCTGCTGTTGCATCGTGTGGACTGTAGTTGGCGCTGTGGAGAGAGTCTGGATGGTTGGGGTCAGAACGCGCTGGTGCTGAATGGTCACTGGTTGGAGCTGTTGGGATGTCATGATGCTCTGCATCTGTGGTTGGAGAACTAAGAATGGGAGACACAATAGATGATTAGCCAGTTACATTCAAAATACGCTTCCAAAAAGACAGAGATCTTAGAGCCATGCTAGCGGCTCTGTGAGGCCGCAATTAGGCAGAGCTGAGCGCTACAATGAATATTTAGACTGGCATGTTGAGATACTCATGTCTCCACTGGCCAACAGTCTAAAAACAAGTCATGGTACTGTTGCGACAAAACTTCAATTCATTTCTTGTGTCACCTTGAAAACCTGGAGTGTGGCTCTGGTGGCAGATGACTGGGTTTTGGATAAAACGTGAATGTCCACCGGTGGAAGCAATCATCACAGTTTGGGCTGCCTGGGTCTGGATGGGCAGAGGAGTCTGGCAGTGGGTCTGAACCAGGGTGTGAACTGGGAAGCTCTGGGTCTGCATTGGGATCCCCTGGGTGTGCATCTGCATACGAGTAGTTCAGATAGTACAACGACAGAAAATGAAGCCACACTGTCTCAACAGTAGAAGCATGCACCTTGAAAACACCTTGAAACCCCAAACTACAGAACTATCCCATCACTGCAGGAGCCCTATATGCCTTTCAGAGTCACACAGTAAACTAAAACTTCCACAGCCTCACTTGAAAGCTCATTCCAGTGTGCTATGCAAGAATGAACAATATTAATTGTTCCTAGTAAAAGTATTTGAGGGTTATCATTCAGCTCTAACACACGTGTGTGAAATATATTCTATAGTACATGCATCCAAAATGTTGTCGTTATATTCCGTATATTCTGTGTTGTTAATAGTCTGCACATGTAACATCTATTGCTGGTCTGTCCATCCCGGGAGAATCCAGGTATCTTCCTGAGATTTCTTGCAATGTTTGGGGGGAAATCTTTGTCACTTATATTAAGCAAAGTCAAAGGACAGAGGGTGTCAAACTGTACTGATTGGGAAACCAATCGATCATGAAAAATGAAAGTGAATGGATTGAAATATTGACACCTGGATGGTGGGCTGGGCCGTCTGCTGGGGCTGAGGCTGGATGGGTTGGACCACCTGAGGTCTTGGCTGGAGGAGTGGGGGGCTACGGGTCACCTGAGGCTGCACTGAGGACACAATTGTTGGGGAGGGGGTCTGAGCAGGAGTGAGGGGAGGGGTGAGGGGCATAGACTGGGGAGACAGGGTCTGGGAGGGGGCGAGGCCAACACTGGAGCTCCGGTAGACACTGGGGACTAATGTCTGGGGAGTCAACGGGGTTTGATTGGCAGGTTGTGGGGTGTTGCTGATGCCGCCATTCTGTAGAGAACCTGCTGAGGCCATCTGGTCCTCAAACAGGTCTGGGAAGTCCCCCACCTGGTTGTTGACAAACTGTAGCATCTCTGAGGAGACAGAGAAAGAAAATGGATGTAAGGTCGAAGTTTGTTCCAACAACATTAAATAGATTGAATAAAGAATAGAGTATATCTCAACTAGAACTCCAATGAATGAAAAAAAAACAGTTTGTTGAACTAAGTCCTTATCAAGCAAATAGTTAATGTCAGTAATGTTTGTCATGATATTGTCATATATTAAATATTTGGGGTTTTTGGACCGTTTTCAGAAAAAACAACTCATTCAATCTCTCCACGATATTCTGATGAGCTTTTATAACTAAACAATTAATGTAAAAAAAAACACTAGTTGCATCACTTATCTCAACATGTAAACAACTCTACAAGTTGAAATGGTGAAAACACCAGGACAGATCTTTCTCATAGTAAATGAATTACTCCATTTTGAACATAGA